>MJUU01047151.1:30742-44586 GCA_002080025.1 Modiolus philippinarum | reverse complement strand
ATAGATAACGATAGGAACTCGGGATAGCCGGACTTGGTACTGGCACTAGGAACAGCCATCGGTAGGGTTAAAATAGTTAATGGGTACCCAAACCTTCCCTTTCTCTATCCCGTTTCCCTATAGTTTAATAAACATACAAATAAAACCCAATACAGGTAGACCACTAACTCTAAGATCAGAATCTTGAAAAGGAAAGAATAGACAAAACGTAATTTAGAAAGATGGGTCGAGGAATGCTCGTTGCTAAACTGCCTGCTAGCTCAAGGAGCCTAGTCTGCTGGTAAAACTTTGTCGCACTACAGAATAATAATCAAATTCAAAACTTCCCGAAGGGTTTGGTAAAGAATCATCATGAATTTCGGTAGACATTGGCAGTATCAGTGAGAGGCCAGTATAATTGTAAAATCTTCAGGTCATTGGATCCCAAAGCCAATTGAACGGAATCATGAAGAATATCTGGTCAATATCCCCTATTACGTAAAGAATGTAAGTTACGTCCCAGTTTTTCTGTTTTTTTTTATCATTTTTGACATTTTTTAACAATATTTCTGTAAAAACGAGGGTGAGAAATGCCCTAAGTAATAAGCTGTTTCCGAGTCGCATTATATTTAGATACCAAATGTTTATATCTTCTATAAAACTTCTTAAATGTATTTATCATTCTATGAAATCTGTAACCTTGTTGTAATAGTTTGGATGTGATAGTAAGGTTACGTTCATTAAAGTCGTCAAGAGTAGATCAGACGTGTGCGAATCGTACCAGTTGAGATATATATACCCCATATGATAGTGCTTCAGAAACGTCGCCATCAAGAAAAGGGAAATTAGTAATAGTGAAATCAAAATCATCCCTTTTATCATAAATCTATTTTCTGTCACTGTGACCTTCACTGACCATGACCTTTGACCTACTTTCTCCAAAATCGCTAGGGTCCCTCCCCTCCTGGTATCCAACAATATATCCAAGTTTCATTTCAATTGGATGTGATCTTTTTCAGTTATCATCCAGAAACCAAATTTTTCTGAAATTTTCAGTCTGTTTTCGGTCACTGTGATCTTGACCTTTGACATACTTTCTCCAAAATCATTAGGGTTCCCCCCTCCTGGTACCCAACAATATGTCCAAGTTTTATTTCAATTGGATGAAAAGTTTTTGAGTTATCATCCGGAAACCAAATTTTTCTGACATTTTCAGTCTTTTTTTTCGGTCACTGTAACCTTGACCTTTGACCTGCTTTCTCCAAAATTGATAGGGTTCCTCCCCTCCTAATATCCAACATACCCAAGTTTCATTTCAATTGAATGTCACCGTGACCTTGACCTTTGACCTACTTTCTCCAAAATCAATAGGGTTCCTTCCCTCCTATTACCCAACAATATATCAGAGTTTTATTTCAATTGGATATAAACTTTTTAGCTCACCTGACCCAAAGGGTCAGTGTGAGCTTTTGCTATCACTTGGCGTCTGTCGTCCGTCCGTCCGTTTATAACTTTTCACATTTTCATCTTCTCCTCTGAAACCACTGAAGCAAATTTAACCAAACTTTTCAGGAATGATGTACTAAAGGTCCTTTACAAAGATTGCTCATTTTGTTCCGATCCGATAAAAAACATGGCCGCCAGCGCGGAACTTAGGTTTAACATTGGACCCTATGGGAAAATCACATTTTCATCTTCTCTTCTGAAACCACTGAAGCAAATTCAACCAAACTTAAAAGGAATGATGTACTAAAGGTCCTTAACTATGACTGCTAATTTTTTACTGATCCGATAAAAAACATGGCCGCCAGGTCGGAACTTAAGTTTAACATTGGACCCTATGGGAAAAATCACATTTTCATCTTCTCCTCTGAAACTACTGAAGCAAATTCAATAAAATTTTACAGGAATGATGTACTAAAGGTCCTTTACAATGATTGGTCATTTCGTTCCGATCCGATAAAAGACATGGCCCCAGCGCGGAACTCAGGTTTAACATTGGACCCTATGGGAAAAATCATTTTCATCTTCTCCTCTGAAACCACTGAAGCAATTCAATTAAACTTTACAGGAATGATGTACTAAAGGTCCATAACAAAGATTGGTCTTTTCGTTCTGATTCGATGAAAAAGATGGCCGCCAGCACCGAACTTAGTTTAACATCGGACCCAATGGGAAAATCACATTTTTATCTTCCCCTCTGAAACCACTGAAGCAAATTCAACCAAACTTAAAAGGAATGATGTACTAAAGGTCCTTAACTATGACTGCTCATTTTGTTCCGATCCGATAAAAAATAATAATAATAATAATAATAATAATAATATTCTTTATTTCAAGAGGGTAACACACAGTTAGCAATACAACTAATCTTCCCTGAGGCCCTCACAAGTTAAAAATAATAACAAATAAACAATAATATACATTTAACAATACAAAGTCTAGTACACAATATAGAAACTATAATTTTTCAGACTCAGAACTCAACAAGTAGTCTTTAATTTTGCACTTAAAGGAATGAATATTAGGTGCATCACGAATAGATTTTGGCAGATCATTCCACAAGGATGGTCCTGAAAACATGAAGGATTTTTTTAAACAATTCTAATTTTGGTTTTGGAATAGAAAGATTGCCTTGCATAACATTTCGAAGAGAATAAGGATTATTTCTGAGATATAATTGAATTTATCAACAAGATAGGTTGGTGCATCATTTTTTATACATTTGTATGCAAGTATGTATTTGTGATACTTGATTCTTTGGTCAACAGTCAGCCACTCAAGCTGACTGAATAGAGGCTTTGAAGGGGCAAATGGGTCTGTGTCCAGTATTACTCTAGCTGTCCTTTTCTGTAGTTTCAAAACTCTATTTAATTCTTCATTATTACAACCACTCCAAGTTATGCAGCAGTAATCTATTTAAGGAAGTATATACCCATTGTAGAACATTTTTCTTGTATCTAGATTTAAAAATTTCTTCATTTTTAAAAGAAGATAAAGTCGGGATGAGATTTTAGCACATAACGTGTCAATTTGATGGGACCATGTTAAAGAAGGGTCAATTTTGATTCCCAAATTTTTTTCACTAGTAGAAATCTGTATTGTTTCATTATCAAAAGTTAGAACACTTTCATTTTAATATGGCATAACTTTTTGACTGGTTCCTATGATCATGTATTTAGTTTTACTTGTGTTATAATAAACATATTATTGTCACTACACCATTCTTCAACACAAAGCAGATCCTCTTGCACCAAAAATTGTAGGGTATGAAAGCATTTTCCAGATAGATGCAATGTTGAGTCATCAGCATACAAATCAAGATTGCAATTTTTTGTATTTTAAGGAAGGTCATTAATATATAAAATAAACAATAGAGGGCCTAGTACGGAGCCTTGAGGAACACCATATTTTACAGGCATTTTGTTTGAACAAGTATTACCTATTTGTACTTGTTGAGTTCTGTCCTTGAGATAAGATGTGAAAAATAAAGCAGTTACATCACTGAAACCATATATAATCATTTTTTTACATAATATATCATGATCAACTGTATCAAAAGCCTTTTTAAAATCAATTAGTACAGACAAATTGATATTACCATTATTCATTTCATGTAGCCATTTGTCTACAATGTTAATAAGTGCAGTTTGACAAGAATGATTGTGACTGATGCAAAATATCAAATTTGGCTAAGTAATTATATAGGTGTTTAGAAACAAGTTTTTCTAAAAGCTTAGCCAAAACTGGAATAACTGAAATAGGTCTGTAATTTGTAGCCATGTGTTTCTCACCAGATTTAAATATTGGGGTTACTTTAGCATTTTTCAAGACAGTTGGGAATATACCAGTGTCAATTGATCTATTGAAAATATATGTTAGAGACGCTACAATGTACGGTGCACTCAATCTTAAAATTTTTGGTCCAATATTATCAGGGCCAGTTGACTTATTTACATTAAGCTTCATTAATTCAACAAAAAGTTCATTAATTAAGACAGGGGGTATTGAAAACTTTGATTTGTCCTTGTCAAAGAATTTTTGTTCAATAAAATGTTTAAGTTTAAAATGTTCATTATTTATGGTAGAATTTTTTGCTCTAAGATTTTCAACAACTGATGTAAAAAAAATTATAAAAAGTGTCACAAACTTCTTGCATATTGGTGGATTTATTCCCATTTTTTGTCAACAGTTCATATGGGTTTTCTTGACAAGATGGATTCAGACTGTGAATACATTTCCACAAATCTTTAGATGCTTTTGAATTTTTGACCATGTCTGAATAATAATTCTTCTTGGATTTATTAATGATTTGTTGTGTTCTATTACACCAATATTTATATTCAGGCCACATGCCTAGTTTATGAAATCTCTCCCTCATATTCCTTGAATGTTTAATTTCATCATTATACCATTCAGGTTGTATATCCCTTTTTACTCTTTTAGAAACCATTGGTGCATGTTTATTTAGTATTTTATTGAAAATATCATACCACTTTTGGATACATGTATTTGGGTCATCTTCAAATTCAATTTCATGAAATGGGGCATTTGCTAAGTCTGATAGAAAATCATCTTTACAAAATTTCTTAAAATTTCTATAAGATATAGTGCTGTGATTAGATTTTTTATTTGGTATTTTTTCATTTCTTGTTACACAGACAGGAAAATGGTCACTGATTGAGTATTTCGAAACATGAGACTCAAGAATTAAATCAGGATTTGTCACGTAAATGTGGTCAATTAAGGTACTTGAATTGGATGTTACTCTAGTGGGTTCTTTGATCAGCTGATGAAGATTATATATCTGTAGTAGACTTTTCCATTTTAAAGGTATTTTACCAGGCACTGATAAGTCTATATTAAAATCACCTACTATTGTAACATCTGGGTTGTAATTAATAGCCTGTGATATTTGTTTTTCAAAGTTATCAATCCAGCTGCTTAAGGAACTTGGCGGTCTGTAAGCCAAACACATGGCCACCAGCACGGAACTTAAGTTTAACATTGGACCCTATGGGAAAAATCACATTTTCATCTTCTCCTCTGAAACTGCTGAAGCAAATTTAATCAAATTTTGCAGGAATGATGTACTAAAGGTGCTTTACAAATATTGGTCATTTCGTTCCGATTCGATAAAAAACATGGCCCCCAGCGCAGAACTTAGGTTTAACATTGGACCCTACGGGAAAAATCACATTTTCATCTTCTCCTCTGAAACCACTGAAGCAAATTCAATTAAACTTTATGGGAATGATGTACTAAAGGTCCACAACAAAGATTGGTCATTTCGTTCCGATTCGATAAAAAACATGGTCCCCGACACCAAACTTAGTTTAACATTGGACCCTATGGGAAAATCACATTTTCATCTTCTCCTCTGAAACCACTGAAGCAAATTCAACCAAACTTAATAGGAATGATGTACTAAAGGTCCATAACAAAGATTGCTCATTTTGTTACGATCCGATAAAAAACATGGTCACCAGCTTGGAACTTATGTTTAACATTAGACCCTATCGGAAAAAATTTCTCTGAAACCACTGAAGCAAATTCAACCAAACTTTACAGGAATGATGTACTAAAGGTCCATAACAAAGATTATTCATTTTGTTCCAGTTTGATAAAAAACATGGCCACCAGGGGCGAACATAGTTTAAAATTGGAGCCTAAGGGA
Organism: Modiolus philippinarum; assembly: GCA_002080025.1. Classification (NCBI taxonomy): domain Eukaryota; kingdom Metazoa; phylum Mollusca; class Bivalvia; order Mytilida; family Modiolidae; genus Modiolus; species Modiolus philippinarum. Next base: position 38,930 of record MJUU01047151.1, on the reverse strand, counting down.
AAATCACATTTTCGTCTTCTCCACTGAAACCACTGAAGCAAATTCAACCAAAAAGCAAGTTGAAGTAAATGTATAGAAGGTCCCTTGCAAAAATTACTCATTTCAGTAGGTACCAATGGATGACATAGCTATACATTAGAACCCATTGGTTAAAAACATAATATTTGGTCATGCATGGCATAGTAGCATTTTGTCAGGTGAGCGATACAGGCTCAGTCTCTGAGCCTCTAGTTAAGTTATCTGGAAACCTAATTTTCTGAAATTTTTGATCTATTTTCGGTCACTTTTGACCTACTTTCTCTAAAATCAATAGGGTTCCTCCCCTCCTGGTGCCAAACAATATATATTCAAGTTTCATTTCAATTGGATGTAAACTTTCTGAGTTATCATCCGAAAACCAATGTTTGACGCCTGCCCGCACACTCGCCCGCCAGCCTGCCTGCCTGCCCACACCAAGCCAATAGCCGAGTTCAACTTTGTTGCAACTCGGCTAAAAATTTAACTATCCAGAGTGTAAAATTGTCTTTTCTCACAAGATACAGTTGGGGAATCAATTTCTCTAATGATTCAAGATTTTGGATGACTTTTTTTCACAGTGTCACAATACTGGTATTAAAGTTGGTAAAAGGTAAACATATTTGACGTCATAATTGAAACTCGACAAATTAGTGACCGGGAACAAGCTTCTCTGTCTTTTTTGTGTAGATCTCTTGAATGTGAAAACAGGACAGAAATTAGTGAACAGTATATCTCTCACTGTATATCTCCCTTGTACAAAGCTGTGTCATTGGCTGATGTTGGTATTACTTTGAGGCCTTGTAGGTTACTTTTTCTGTATCAGCTTTCATATATTTTGACATTTTGTCTTACTTATGTTTGATATTTGTCTGCACTGAAGAGACATGATTTATTAAAATGGTCATCTGCAGTGTTTCTATAAATAGACTATGTCAGAGTTTCTGTTTGTAAGGTCTCAAACCTGTCCACCATATGTGACTATGGCATCAGCCTCAATAATTTCAAGATATTTTGTTCTCTATGATGTAGGGAAATGAGGATTTCATGAATTTAAATACCAGTACTCTTAGAGGATCTGTCGCAGATTCAGCAATTTGAATGAGGAGTAATACAAACAATGTTTTTGGCTGCACAACATGAATGGCTGGAATTTTTAAATGTTTTCAAAGATACCCTAAATCTTTGGTCTTCTTATATGTCAGAAAGTATTATTCTGTGAGTGATTGAAGAAAATTGGAGTAGTAGTACATAAACTGTTTTATTTGTGCTTGATTGAAAAAAGAACTACAGTCCAACCTCTTTATAATGATATTCTTTTTTACAAATTCTTCTATTATGCCAATCATTCTATCAAATCTACAGTTTCCTTTACGTCTGGATTCTTTTCAACATTTTTACATTACGACTGCCAGAGGACAAGCATGGTTGCTATAAAGAGGGTCCACTGTATTAATATTTGATACCTGCCAACTTCCATGCAGAATTTTACCTTCTTTCCTCCACTACACCAATTTAAAATCTTAAAATAAATATGTTTCCATTGAAAGAACATGGAAGAGTTTTGGAAACCATAAAAGAGGAGATATTTGGGGGCAATATATTTAAAATCTCAACCAAAAAGATAACGATGAACAAGAGGCTCTCAGGATTCGAAGACAATAGATAACAGGAAACACCTACAATGGCCGAAAATCACAATCACGTCACCATCCACCTGGAGAATACACAACAAAACACCAATAAAAAGACAATAACGGGAAACACCTACAATAGCTGAAAATCACAATCATGTCACCGTCCACCTGGAAAATACACAACAAAACACAAATAAAAAGACAAAAGACAAATGTTAAACAACAATAGGAACTCAGGATAACTTGACTTGGTACTGGCACTATCAAGAGCTAGCGGTTTACAGATACGCAAACCTCCCCTTTCTCTTTCCTGTTTCCCTACAACATACTCAAGAGCCTGTATCGCTCAACTGGAACATGGCCGACATAAACAACAGGTACAGAGGTATGAATGGCATTTTCCATAGGGTAAAATATTAAATTATGTTCTCTGCTGGTGGCCATCTGAATGAGGTATGGAACAGCTGTATACCTTTTTTCTAAGGGATGATTTAAGGATAATTGTGGATAAGTTTGGTCCTAACTGAACAAGTAGTTACTGAGATCTTTGAATGTGTTTACCATAGGGTCCAATTTTGAATTAGATTCCTCACTTTAGGCTATCTTGGATTAAGTACGGACCTGAAATCACTATTTATACAGGGGACCACTCAAAAACTATTGTGGACAAGTTTGGTTCCAATTTGCCAAGTTGTTTCAGAGAAGATCTCTGAACATTTTTCCGTAGGGTTTAATGTTACACTTTGTTGTACCTTATGATATTTCCCTTATATAAATGCATTGGGGGAAAAAACCTGCAATTTGTCTGTTTTATTTCTCAAACCAAAAAACAATCTGTTGACCAGTCAACAGTTTTCAGTCTGTTGACCACAACCTAACTGTTGACCACTTGCCTTATTTTGATTGGTTCAAAACATCATGCCCAAATCACATGACTTCCTGTCGTCTGCACAACCAAATTTGCGACGTGTATTGTATTCAGATGAAATGGATTGTATTTAATGTATTAAAGATGGATATACCAATAAACATATTTTAAAGACTACAACACATTAAACTTGAAAAGGTGTAACAAAACAGTTATAGACTGGGTTCTCAAACAACAGCTGTTTTGTTTGCCCCTCTGACTAAACTGTTGCACTAAGCCTTCGTCTTTGTGCAACAGTTCAGTCCTCGGGTCAAACAAAACAGCTGTTGTTTTCGGACCCAGTGAATAACTGTATAATGTTCCTCGCTGGTGGCCATCTTGGAAACAGTGCAAACCTAAAAACACTATTTTCACAGGGGATCATCCATGGATTACCGTGGCAAAGATTGGCTCTGATTAGCAACAGTTTCAGAGTAGAAGATCTTTAAGTGTTTTCCCATAGGGTCCAATGTAAAAAGTATGTTCTCTACTGGCAGCCATCCAGGATTTAAAGTGGATGTGAAAAACACTATTTTACATAGGACCACTCAAGGACTATTGTGGCCAAGTTTGCTTCCAATTGCCCATGTAATTTCAGAGAAGATCTCTTAACACATTTTCCCATAGGATCAATGCAAAAACTATGTTTCATGCTGGCTGCTATGCTGGATTTAGTACAGACCTGAAAAACATTATTTTTACAGGGTACCACCCAAGGGCTTTTGAGGCCAAGATTGTTTCCAATTAGCCAAGTAGTTTCAGATAAGATCTCTAAATGTGTTTTCCCATACAGTTCAATGTTTAAACTATGTTACCCCCCCCTGGCGGCCATCTTTGATTTAGTTATGACACAAAAAACACTTTTTATGCGCCCCGGATCTTTAGGTCAGGGGCATATTGTTTTTGTCCTGTCTGTCTGTCCGCAACTTTAACCTGGCTCATAACTTTTAAACCAAATGTTATAGGACCTTCATAATTGGCATGTGTATTGATCCTGTGAAGCTGAACTCCATTATGCAAATTTCACCAAGGTCAGGTCAAAGGTCAAGGTCACAGAGGTCAAAAAGTCAAAATCTAGATTTTGCTCTAGCTCGGTAATTAAAATTGCTAGAGGCTTGATATTCTATATGTGAATAGATCTAATGAAGCTTAATACAAATCCACCAAAAAAAATTGGGTCAGGTCAAAGGTCAAGGTCACCGAGTGCAAAATTGAAAACTTTAACAAAAACTTTAACATTGCCTATATCTTTTCAACCGGATGTGATAGGACCTTCATATTTGGCCTGTATATTGGTCACATGAAACTGAACATCATTATGCAAATGTCACTAAGGTCAGGTCAAAGGTCAAGGTCATAGAGGTCAAAAGGTCAAAATCTAGATTTTGCTATAGCTCCTTAATTACAATTGCTAGAGGCTTGATATTATATATGTTAAGAGCTAATTAAGCTTAATACAAATCCACCAAAAAAATTTGGGTCAGGTCAAAGGTCAAGGTCATTGAGTGAAAATCTGAAAACTTGAACATTGCCGATATTTTTCCAACCAGATGTGACAGGACCTCCATATTTGGCCTGTATATTGATCATATAAAGCTGAACATCAAGATGCAATTTTCATTAAGGTCAGGTCAAAGGTCAAGGTCACATAGGTCAAAATTTAGATTTTGCTTTTAGCTCGCAAATTACAATTGCAAGAGGCTTGATATTCTATATGTGGATAGATCTAATGGAGCTTAGTACAAATGTCTACTTAACCTTAATTTCTAGTAATGCAATGTTAGTATCTATTTTGTATGGTAGACATATGGTTGCTGCCGGGGGCATAGTGTTTCACAAACACATTTGTTTTGACAGGGGATCACCAAAGGACTATTGTGGCTAAGTTTGATGAGGATTGGCCCACCAGTAGTTGTTTCAGTGATGATCTCTAAATGTGTTTTCCCATAGGGTCCAATGTTAAAGCTATGTTCCCTGCTGGTGGCCATCTTGGATTTAGATCGGACTTGAAAAACACTTATTTTACTATGGAACCCCAAGGACTATTGTCGCCAGATTTGGTTTTAAATGGCTAAGTAGTTTCAGAGAAGCAGATCTCTCAATGTGTTTTCCCATAGGGTCCTACGTTAAAGCTATGTTCCCTGCTGGTGGCCATCTTGGATAGAGTGGGTGCCAAAAAAGCCAGGACTATTGTGGACAAATTTGGTTATAAATGGCCTGAGAGTTTCAGAGAAGATCTTTGATGAAAAGTTTATGCCAAACAAGAGAACCAAAGTGATGGCAAAAGCTTGCCTTGGCTTTAGCCATGCCAGCTAAAAAAGCAATGGGACTTGAGGACAGTGCTCACTAGCCTTGACAGGTTTGAAACAACATACCATAAGCTCATTACTGAATTGCAGATTTGTATCATATTCCATCCCATCGAAAAAATTTGATGAAAGTTATAATGTCCTTACTAAATAACAAGAGTTATCAGAAGACAACATAGTTCGCCGGGGATTCCAGTAACCTCAATACACAATAAATTCGAAAGTAATAGAAAGCTTTCTTTACAAGAAAGTCAAATATATCAAATATAAACACCCTATCATTAAACAACTTAATTCTAGAAGCAAAGTTAAAGTTTTAAAAAATTGCCCTCAGGGCAAGGTCAAGGTCAAAATGTCTACAAATATGGTACCACAAGAAAGCTCTAACCATAAGGAAGTTACATAAAAAATATAAACACCCTACCACTAAAGGCCTACCTTCTAGAGGCAAGGTTAAAGTTTTTTACAAATTGCCCTCAGGGGAAGGTCAAGGTCAAAATGTCTACAAGTATGGTACCAGAAGAAAGCTCTCATCATAAGGAAGTTACATACCAAATATGAACACCCTAAAACTAAAAGTCTTACCTTCTAGAGGCAAGGTTAAAGTTTTTTAAAAATTGTCCTCAGGGCAAGGTCAAGGCCAAAATGTCTACAAATTTGGTACCACTAGAAAGCACTCATCATAAGGAAGTTACATACCAAATATAAACACCCTACCGCTAAAAGCCTACCTTCTATAGGCAAGGTTAAAGTTTTTTAAAAATTGCCCTCAGGGCAAGGTCAAGGTCAAAATGTTTACAAGTATGGTACCAGAAGAAAACTCTCATCCAACGGAATTTACATACCAAATATAAACACCCTACCACTAAAAGCCTACCTTCTAGAGGCAAGGTTTAAGTTTTTTAAAAATTGGTCAAGGTCAACATGAGGTTGCATGCGTTGTCGTGCTAGGTATACCCCCACTCGTTGAAATAAATCGTCCAAGCAGTAGCTGAGAAAAGTACGACTAAAATTTTCACTAAGTCCAATAAAGGGGAAAATGACAAACTCCTGCCAAACAGGAAGTTGATATCATAAGGCGACCAAAATAGGAGACCACGCATTCCCCCTATATATAAAGTCAAATACCAAATTTGAAATAAATCGGCCCAGCAGTAGCTGAGAAAAGTGCGACGAAAATTTTCACTATGTTCAATAAAGGTAAAAATGGCAAAGTCCCGCCAAACAGGAAGTTGATATCACAAGGTGACCGAAATGGGAGGCGACGCATTCCCCCTATATATAAAGTCAAATACCAAATTTGAAATGAATGGGCCCAGCAGTAGCTTAGAAAAATGCGATAAACTTCGGACGGACGGACAAGGGTATTCCAATATACCACCCACTCACAAGTGGGTATAAAATGTCTACAAGTATGGTACCAGAAGAAAGCTCTCATCATAAGGAAGTTACATACCAAATATGAACACCCTAAAACTAAAAGTCTTACCTTCTAGACGCAAGGTTAAAGTTTTTTGAAAATTGCCCATAGGGCAAGGTCAAATTCAAAATGTCTACAAGTATGGTACCAGAAGAAAGCTCTCATCATAAGGAAGTTACATACCAAATATGAACATCCTACCACTAAAAGCCTACCTTCTAGAGGCAAGGTTAAAGTTTTTTGAAAATTGCCCTAAGGGCAAGGTCAAGGTCAAAATGTCTACAAGTATAGTACCAGAAGAAAGCTCTCATCACAAGGAAGTCACATACCAAATATCAACATCCTAGCTATTCAGGTCTCAATTCCACAAGCTAGGTTAAAGTTTTGCTGACGCCAACGCAGGGGGTATGACAATAGCTCTCCGGACATTCGTCCCGGCAAGCTAAAAATGTTCACGAAATTCCATTGAACAGTTTAAGAGCAGTTGCACTAACAAGCATATGATCAAAATACCTATTAATTTCTAGGGGCATAACTTCTGGTAAATTTGCATGATGGAAAACCCCCAAACAAAATGCACATCTACATATCATGTCCTTGCTACAAAGTTTGTTTTCATTATGTTGGGCAATAAAGTTGGACATTACCAATGGAAATTATAATCTCATAAAATATGGTAGCTGTAGTGAATGTCTCTATGACACCTTTCAATTACCTGACAGAGAGATATAAAACAAATATTTTAAAGACTTTATTCAATGGTGGCATTGCATGTGAGTGACAAGTAAACAAATAGATAAACAGTTACCATGACAACAATCTGTATATAAATAAGATAACAATACAAAATAATTTATAATTATTAAATGTGATTGAAGTTATTCCTTTTTTTTTTACCGTGGACAATACACATAACTTAATTTACTTTTCTCATTCTTTCCTGGTAACAGGAATTACTATTGAATTCTACCTTGCACTAGTATATTACTGCGAATAACCTACGACTTAACTCATTAAGCTCTATACTATCACTCATTTTTCCCAACAATGTTCTTTTATAACCAATCATGGTATTAATCACTTTAAAGTTATTTTATCAGTCTGATATATGTTCCCTTTCAATGAAAGTAGCTCAGCTGTCCTTTCAAATCGTCCATGAATAGTTTTCACAAAGTGTCCAGTCAATATGACAATTTTAATACCTGTCAAGGAAGGAAATTAATCGTTAACAATTGAAATAGGTTAACAGGTGAAGTCTGGGGTTAATTCCATAAGAAGAACCAGGCGAGTATAATTCTACACTAAGGTATTTGAACTATAAGCTGGGAAACATCCACAAGTTTGTTTGTAGATAATAAGGCCCATTGTAAAAAAAAAATCTCTCCAGATAAATGTAACATAAATGACAGATGTGTATGTTTTTGTGTTTGATGTAATTAAAAGAAATAATTATTCTAGTTGACATGAACATCAATTTTAGTACTGAAATCTAGCACTCTTCAGTTCCTCCTTGTGCGGAAGTGTATGTTAATACCTCAGATCTATACATGTACTACTATACTTTTATTTTTGGACTGACCGGGCAGACCATGTGATAAACATGAAAATCCATTTAAATTCATAGTACATAAAACTGACCTATGTAGACAATACAGATCAAATTACATGGACATAAAACAATTATTCATACTGGCACTACAAATACAATATAAACATGTACAATTTCAAAATAGAGTGAAAACAAATTAACACACAAGAACACATCATTCCGTAACTATATTATGTATCTGAACTTTCATAGTGTTGATAATAAAATGAACTATGACAATGGGAGATCACTTCTTTCTCTAATTTCTAGCAAATTTAACCAACGCCTGACCGATGTGATAAAAATATTTCT
>MJUU01047146.1:9967-23632 GCA_002080025.1 Modiolus philippinarum | reverse complement strand
CTTTTTGTCGGTAATATATCAACTATATTTTTGACTTGAATATAAAATACAATGAAATTGTAGGTAAATTGTAACAGTGGTATATCAATGTCAGTTCCTCTCACCACAAACTCCACTGCTACCCCTACCATCAATAACATATAAAATATTTTAATCTCAACTATTTGTAACATATAGAATTATCAAAATACTATGCCAAATTAGTGACATTTGAATGATACCACATGTCTTAATTATGTTTTTGCTTGTTTGTACACACCCCTCTGGGGAGGTGTTGGTGGAGTTCTGTTGGGGTTCTTTCCATCAGGTTTTCTATTTGGTGTTATGTATTTCGTCATGTCAGCTTGTTTAGGTCCAGTACTATCCTTTTTACTTTGTGGTTTGTCTTTCATTCCTGAATCTTGTTGTGTATCACTATTTTCTGAACTTTTGTTTTTATTTTTTTTACCTTTCTTCTTTTTGCTCTCAGTGTCCTCCTCTGTCTCTTCTCTGATTGTTGTTAATATTGATTGTGACTGGGTTTGTTGTTCACTATCAACATCAATGTCTGAATGTTGTTCTGGGGTTGTTGTTTGTTGTGTGTCATTATATGTTGTATCTTGTGTATCAGTTGATGTTGTATCTTGTGTATCAGTTGATGTTGTTTCCTGTGAATCAGATATTGATTCCTTATTATTGGTACTGTGTAAGTCAGGACATTGCATTACCTGATGACCAGATTTCTTGCACTTTTTGCATACCCAATCATTTTGACAGTCTATGATTGTATGACCAGGCTGAAGACACTTTGAACAAAGAAACTGATTATTCTCTATAAGTTTTGGCTGACCGAAATGAACTAATCTGGCTAGATATTTCCCTATTTTCATTTTTCTGGGTAAGGGTTTCTCAAATTTAATACAAATTACAATTCTGTCCCCTGTCTCACAATTGGTAAGTTTACTGTCTACTCTAAGTTTCTCTCTGCTTACACTAACCACCTTCTTGCCTTCAAGTGTTATGGCCCTTTCAATCATGCCATCATCTGCAGACAGAGGTACATTCTGTACCCTGACTCTAGTTATAATATCATGGTTTGAATTTCTAGGGTTATAGGCTAGTGGGGTTATCTTTTTGTCTCTAAGTATAACACCTTGCGTGAGAAGTTTCTGTCTATCAGCACTATTATCAAGATATATTCTCCACATTTTGTTTAGTCTCTGTATCCCTTTAATACATTGGGGTTTGATAGTTTTACCAATAGACTTGTATAGTTCTACATGAGATAACCAAAATTGTTTTGGTGGATTTGTAAAGCCAAACACATCAGATTCTTTTATGAAAATAGGTTTGACAGTATTCATATGTTTATTGTGTTCATATTCATCCTGATTTATATTCATACTACTCGGGTCCGACGTATCCGATGTAAATTTAGACGAAATATACTGATTTGCAACTGACGCATAGGAGGCCGCCATTACAGGTTCAGTGTTTTTGTCTCCTAAAACATTTGTTTGTTCGCTATTTTCGTCATAATTCGCATCATCATCAAATCTCTGACCGTATTCATCCATATATTCATCATCTGTCCAGTCATTCGACATCATTATGATATAGATTTTGTGAAATATTCAGTTTTTGCCGGAGCGTCTTACCACTACCACCTTAGTACTAGGGGCGACAATCACATTTTCTATTACTTCATGATAATCTTTATGTTTGTATTTGTAGTTTATATTGTCTTTAATATCAATTTGTTTTCACTTGACGTTTATTTTCTTCTTCTACTTGTTATCATTCATAACTTAATATATTTATATGTTATGTGTTCATAGGCATGATTGGTCTTATGTTCATGTCAATGTCATTGATGTTTTGTTTCAGTTCATAGGTATATTTGACGTTTCATAGTGTTTTTGATGTAAACATTCAGTAAGTCACCATTTTTGAAAAAGTGGATTGAAGCTGTACATAATGTGGACTAATCAAAATGCAGGGATTTCAACCAATCAGAATCCTCCATTTGCCATGGATTGACTAATCAGAATGCAGGAAAATCAACCAATCAGAAACCTTCTTCCAGAATGAATCGACCAATCACAGCCATCGAGACAAATAGCTTGAACTATATAAAGACGTGACCGACAAGCTATCTCAGTCACCAGACTGCCATTCTGCGAGCCGGATGCAAAATGCTAGAGAACGACCAGAATCGATGTTTTGATTGTCACCAATGTTCGAAAAGGTATACTGAAATGCGGAGTTTAGTGTAAAAAGCCACCAGCAAAACCAGACGTACAGCTGTGATGAGTGTCAGGAAAGCTTTCAAAAAAAGAGCCAGCTGTTAGAACATCACCGACAGTATATGTATGCTTCAAGCGGTTTACCAGAAAAGATAATCGAGACCGACACGAAAACAAACACAGCAATGACACTTTGTTTCCATGCGATGTATGTGGTTTAAAATATCGAAGACAAGATAATTTGCATTTCCACTAAAGACAAAAACACCAGGAAAAACCAAATTACTTCAACAAGACCAAAGTGTACAACCGAATATCACGAATTTCCCAGCCTCCTATCTGTTAAACTGTGGAGGAATGAAATGAAACAAATCTGAGCATTTATCGTACAGCTAACATGTGGATTTCGAACTGGGGGTGTACAGAATACTGACTAGTAACCTTTTCCTCAACGAAACAGAAAAAGTTCTAGAATCCAATGAACAGAAGAAGACGATATTGATGTCATTCATGTCAACATACCAACCGGAAGTGAAAAAAAACCTAATTATGTAGATACACGTGTCAGAAGTCACATTTTCCCTAGTAAGAAGCAAATCGTCTTCAAAAATGAATAAAAAGAACATGCTGCAACAAATACTGTCAGATGGAATAAAAAGGAAGGGGTAATGCAGCCTATCCTTCTTGGATAGCCAGTCACAAGCCTGGATAAGGATAAATGCAGAGTGACCTAAATGAGATCTATAATATTACAATAGACCTAGCAAATATAGCATTAATAGTAATGGAGGTTAAAGGTTATTGTTAGAAAAATTGGTATGCAAAGTAGTACAATAATATAATGACAAATAACATAATAATCATAAAAAATCAATAGATAGAAAACTATTGAAAAAAAATGAATAGAATAAATGAATAGGTAAATAGAATAATTAAAAAATAATCATAAACTAATTACTATAAATAAATAACAATAAAAATAGAAATAATTGCATAAATAAAACAATGATGATAATAAAATAAATAAATAACAAATATAATGAAAATCCGATCAATTAAAAAATGATAAAATGAAATAATTAATATAATAACAATAATGATACTAATAAAAATGAAGACGATGAAATAAATTAAAATATGATAAATAGTATATAAATAATCTTAAACCTTAAAAACTAAAATGTATAAACAAAGATAAAAATAATAATAATAAATAGATTCTGATCAATAAAACAATAAATAAAAATAAAAAAAGTAATAAATAAAAATTATTATAACTTAAAATGAAAAGTAAATATAAAAATAATTAATGAAATAAATAATAAAAAGAAATATTAAGAAGGTCAATAAATTAATTAACAGATAATTAAAATAATAATTAAATACATAAAAGAAAAATAAAAAAAAATATAATAATAATAAAAAATAATCAACAAAAAAAAATATTGAAAAAAAAATTAAATAATAGAATAATGGTAATAAAATAATAATAATAAAAAATATAATAAATAAAATGGTAAATAAATAAAAATATAAGTTGTCATAGCAACTTGGATTAGAGACAAAGAGGAAAAAACTCAAACAAGTTTGAAAATAGAAAGTAGCTATGGAGATATAGAAAAATAACTGCAACAAAAATGGTTAGGGTTAGTCATTAACAAAAACAACATTACTTAACTAACAACAGAAAAGTTAGGGTTAATACAAGGATAAGTGCATGGTTAGGGTTAGGGTTAGACGAGACCAGTGAAAATACCAAGGACAGAAGTAGAACGAGACCATAGTAGATTGATTGATTGATTGAATATTGTTTAACGTCTACTCAGCAATATTTCAGCTATATCAAGACGAGAACAAGTTTGTTAATAAATAATCACTTTCGGGTATGGAAAGGGCTCTGGGACGGGAAATTCTGACTGCCACTGGAAAAGTAGGGTGAAATCGTCAAGGGCGGGGAATTTAGCCTTGTAGCCGATCACCTACGGACCACCCCGAAAGAGCTTGCTACAAGGGTTCTTTAACGTGCGGGAAGCGTGGCGTTTCTTCCAACACGTGGACCTGAGTTTACATCCCATCCGAAAGATGGGTTGTGTATTTATCAATCCCGCACAACCAAGGAATGGGTTCTATTTCTTTATCCTGGGACCCTCGGGTCAGCCTCCGTTTAGGAGGGGCCACACCCCGCAAGCCAGAGATACTAGGTCCTATTTCTATATCCCGGGGTTCCCTCGGGGTCCTCTGTTAGGAAGACTCATATTCCAAGCTCAGAGGATGCTGCGGGCCTATTCATAAGCCGGGACCGCGCACGGCGGGACGATAGTAGAAAATAAAACTAAAGTAGAAGGCAAAACTAAGGAAAGTACCATGGATAGAGGTAGGGCGAGACCAGTGACAACACTATGGACTAGTGAAGTCATAGCCAAAGGCGAGGCACTCAGGAATGTACCATGGATAGAGGTAGGGCGAGACCAGTGACAACACTATGGATTAGTGAAGTCAAAGCCAAAGGCGAGGCACTCAGGACGAGGCCAAAGGTCAGTGACACTCTAAAAAGCAACACCATAACAAAAGAGTTCAGTCACTGGATTATAGAGACCATGGTTAAGGTGTAGTTAAAAATAGATTAGGGTTAGTACAAGAATAAGTGTAAGGTTAAAGGTAAGTGTTCGGTCAGTGGGTAAGAGAGACCAGAGTTAAGGTGTAGTTAAAAACTGGAATAGAGTTAGTATTAGGACGAGACCAGTGGGCATTGACAGAAGTAGAAGGCGAGACCTATGAAAGTATCTCGAATAAACAAAGGGCGAGACCAGTAGGAAAGACCTGTGATAATACACAAGACAAGGTCAGACCAATGACACACTTAGCACCTCGCCAATAACGATTGCAGCGCCCTCTATATTAGCACAAAAATTCCCTCCTGTACTAATTTGCATATTTTACGAAAAATTAGGGGAAAATGAAAATATTTTACAAAGAATGCACTACGGGGCTCCTCGTCAAACGTGTTCTAGGGTAACCCGTTATACTACTTACGACGTGTCCGATACAAGCAACTGACATCAAAAATGGATCTAGTCTGTTCGTAAATAATGACGTGCCACAGACGAAAAACAACCAAAAACTGCCTTAGTGATTAGATCAAGAATCATCATTAGCTTCAATAGAAATCTGTAGTTTCAATGAAAAGAACACACTAATTACCTTTAATCGTTATGTTGTACTAATACAGAAAGCAGTGCCAACTAATGTTTTATCCTTATTACCCGGGATTGTTCTGGTGTAACATCACACCCTATTACCGGCAAGCCCATCTACAGTGGCTATCACATCTACAGATATGTAAACAAGTTTGCAGTGACAGACCGTAAGTCTTTTGTTGTATCATAATTTTGTTTATATCCCATTGAACCTTTCCATTGTTTTTGCTATTTATTTCATATGTATAGGTTAACATATGAGTCAAATACTACTGTATGAAGTATCATAGATCGGGAGTTTTCGCTGAATTAAAGTACATTTTTAACGATTATTTCACGGGATCGTCCGAAAAATAGGTTAATTTTGCAATAATACGGAAATTAGCTTTAGTATTTTAAAACATATAAAAAATATAGGTCTTCATTTATTATATATCAAAAAATGTCATTCATTTACCTCCTCATATGGACGAAATCGTCATTTTATTTCAGAGGTAACACTTTTTTTGGCTATCACAAACAACAGATATAGTTATCACTGACAACAGATTATAACTGGGAAGTGGCAATCCCGAACTCATATAGTAATCATGCCATTTGATTATAATTAATCACATTTATCACTTTGGGGTCATGTTTTTTCTTACATTTTAGGGCTGTGAACAATGTTATGGCCATAAACATTTTCGAAAAGTGTTTATAGAGTGCAGAATGTTCAGTTGTAAACAACTTCGTTCAAAAGTTATTGTGAGGATAGTAAAAAAATGAAACTTTAAAGGGCATAGTCCTAGAACCAACTATATTTTTGAGCTTAACTTAGACTTGGCACGACTTTTGTTTTAAAGAACTAAAACCAAGTTTCAGACGCAGCGTTATTTCTTAAACATGTTATCATGGGGAAATCTTCGACGGAAACGGAGGGAAAGACGGACAGAAGAACTCAAGAACGGACACATAACTCGGGTCTTTACATTTTACCCTACGACTTTGTGAGGCAGGGTATGAAAACCATTAAACCCTTAAGGTTAAATGTTTGTTGACTCCTAGGTTATATGACAGTGCGATTAGTATTTCCTCACTTTGAATTCGAGTTTTCTCATTTTTAATTTATTTTCTTTCATATCATTTCATTGTTTATCAGTACAAACATTTCATTTTTCTGAAATATTGAGAAAACGGGTTCACTGACTTCCCGGACTGACTTAGTGAGAAAAGTAAATACGGGTTAGCTATGAATAGGGGTGAACAAGATACTCTTCCACCTTCTTTTTATCCACTTTAATAACCCACCCTCTGCAACCTCCAATTCAAATCTCACAACTTCTTTTTCCGAAATTTAAGCCCATTTTCTTAATCTCCCGCGCCTGCCATCCTCCCACTTCTCAACACTGTATTAAATTCCTCTTATCATAACCCCCTCATCTCCTAAACCCCGTTTTCTATTTTCATCCAGTGCCTTATATTGATGTATCCATGCTTAAATCACAAAGGATTTCCGTACTTCCTTAAAAATGATATTTGCAAGAATTGAAATTTATCAGCATGTTCTTGCTAAAAATCATATATTAGTGCGACTTCTTCTTTTTTTATTCCTTTTCGTATTTATGTCGCCGCGGACGTAAGCGATATTGTTCTGTTTTCTTTATTTTTTATGTCACCAAAGACGAAGTCTCCTTCTTCTTATTATTATTATTCTTATTACTCTTCCTCCAATAAACTTAGGATTAAATATCTAAGAACTATATTGCAGAATTAACCGGAACTTTGTATAAATGTTCAGTAAGATGAGAGGGATGAGTTCATTCCAAAATTCGTCCGCCTGGCGTAAACTTTTCTTTGAAGATCTTCTCCTCTGAAACTACTGGGCCAATTGGAAACAAACCTGGCCACAATGGTCTTTAGGTGGTCCTCTACAAAGATGGCCGCCGGCGGGGAACACAGTTTTAACGTTGGACCCGATGGGAAAAGACTTTCAAATATATTCTCTTCTGAAAGTGCTGAGTCAAGTAGAACCATACTTTGCCACAATAGTTCTTATGTGGTCCCCTGCAAAAAAGAGATGTTTTTCGGGTCAGCGCTTTATTCAAAATGGCTGCCAGCGGGGAACATAACTTTAACATTTGACCCTATTGGAATACACATTAAGAGATCTCTTCCGAAACTTCTGAGCCAATGGGAACCAAACTTGGGCATAGTAGTCCTAAGGTGGTCTCCTGCAAAAAAGTTGTTTTTCAGGTCAGCGCTGTATCCAAGGTGGCTGCCAGTGGGGAACACTGTTTAACATTGGACCCAATGGGAAAAGAATCTGCTGAAATACCTTGGCCAAAATAGTCTTTAGGTGGTCCTCTGCAAAAAAAATAAAAACGTTGTGTTTCGTATCTGTGCTATATCAAAGACTGCCACCAGCAGGGAAAATAATTTTAACATTTGATCTAGGGAAACACTTTCAAAGATCTTCCTCTCCGAAGCTGCTGAGACAACTGGTACCAAACTTGGCAACGATAGTCTTAAGGTTGTCCTCTGGAAAAAAAAAGTGTGTTTTCAGGCCACCGCTATATCCAAGATGGCCGCTAGCGGGGAGCATAGATTAAACATTGGACCCTTTTGGAAAAGACATTCAAAGATCTTCTCCTCTGAAAGTGCTGAGATAATCAGAACCAAACTTTGCCACAATAGTGTTAGATTGTCCCTTGCAAAAAATATGTTGTTCAGGTCCATGACCAAATGTTTTACTCTGTTGTCGAATTGTGACCAAACATGGTTGCCAGCGGGGAATTTTCTAAGTTGGACCCTATGAGAAATACATACAAAGATCTTCTTCTATAGAACTTCTGAATGCATTTATAAGAAATATGGCATGAATTATTTATGAAGTGTTGATCAAGAAAGCAGGTAGCAAGGAAAAATGGTTAAATGATGGACAATTTGACACAAATGTTTCTTTACATAGATAGTTTGAAATTAAGACCCCTTAACAAAAACTTTTTTTTTACTAATTTCATTGTTCATGCTCCAGGTAAGCGATACAGACTCTTGAGAGTCTCTTGTTCTTGGAATTTATGCTCTAGGTGAGCAATACAGGCTCTTGAGAGCCTCTTGTTCATGGAATGTATATGGTAAGCGTTGCTTTATTTTGCCCAGAACTCGATGAAAGCTCCGGTAACATATAAAGGCCACCAATTTATGGAAAAAAAGATATATCTAGTTGAAACAATATGTTTACTTCGCTACCCTCTTTAAATACAAATGATTTTGTTTGTTTCTTTTAAGCTTAGTTCATCGTTTAGGATCGTCACTATCTGTTTTCAGTGATAGTCAATAATTTTAAAACGTGTTGTTCGGGATTGCCAAGAGCTGGAAATAAAATGAGGATTCCGCCGTCATGCAGTACTCAATGAAAAGCTAGATTTCATATACAATAAATCAAATGTTGTACATTACATAAGCGTCGAAATTCTTAAGTTTTATAAAGGCGTTTTTAGATGAAAAGTGTTTTAATGCAGATTTTCAGCAATAAAATTGAAAATTGCAAATTTCTTCCTCAAAATCTCCGAAGTTTCAAAAGATCATTAATTAGTATTTGTCATGAATATTCATAGACATGCTAGCTACAATTAAAGCATAAAAGACAAATATATTATTGAACATTAATATGATTTATTTGTAAGTGAAAGTATCACCTTCTTCTGTCTTCAAGTTGTTTACAAATCTGCAGGCGGGATAGCCACTGTAGAAGGGATTGCCGGTAGTAGGGTGTGAACATTCATTTCCGAGAAATAGCCTAATATCTTCATATTAATCTCGTAAATAATATTGGTAAAAACAAGTATGAATGGTTTTATTTTAGTGTTTTTATGGGATGGTTTTAGTCATACTTTATGATGTATTCGTCGTTACAGTAAGCTGTACACTCAAAAGTTATCTCTGTATTACTAGAATCATAAATTGTAATTCGAACAATATATATCGAAATATCGAAGTAACTGTAAATAACGAAGTAGCCTTTATGTATCTGTAGCGAATACACTCGTTCTTATAGTTTGTAACCGTAAAATGGGTACAGGGTAAATGTTTGAAACCCAAGCAAACACTAATATCAACATCACTGCAGTCATCTAGCCTATCATGTGCCATACATTTTGACTACCCTAATTAAGGTCTTTCCCACTTTGGTGGAAAGACCTTCTTGTATTTCTTCTGATTATTTTTTCTTCTTCCAACATTTGCAAAAAAGTCTTAAAAGATATCACTTTGATACTTGGTACCATTATTCAGAAATGGCCGGGCTTGACCAGACTGACCCTGTGAAGCCTATCTATTTTTAGTAACAGAGTTACATCACCAAACATGGTAAACCTTGTTAGCAGATGAACTCGGAAACCATATAAGATAGCTGATAAAGTGTATTAGAAAAATGTTCGTTAGGTCATGACAAAAATTTGTTACATTTGATTCGAAATTGTCCGATGGAGTTATGCCCCCGCAAAATTTGATGCTTTTAAACAATGATTTTCTCCCAAACCGGAAGTGATAGAGACATGAGACCTACAACATTGTTCTTGGTTCCCCAGGGGCTATTTGAAAATGTCAAGGTCAAAGGTCATCGGTGACCTTTATTTTGACCTCTATACTTGTTAGCGAATAAGCTCGGAAACCGTAACAGATAGCTGATTAAATGTAATAAAGAAAATGTGTGTCTTGTTGAGACCTACAATTGCTACATTGGGTCAAAAATCATTGGACCAACCGTTTTGGACCTATGGGCCAAAAACCGATTTTCGATGTATAAATAAGGGTTTTTTGCCTATAGCTCAAATACCACTGAAGATACAAACATATATTCATACAAAAAATGTTCAGGTAGACTTGACCTTCAAAATGACGTCAAGGTCAAATGTCAAGGTCACATTGAAAGAGTCTATTAATATACATATTAAGCTTAAAATGTTGGTTTTCCCTATGAATCAATAATGAGAACATTCAGACGCAACTTTCGGAAAGACCTACCAATTGTTCTTCGAACAATTGACGTACTAGTTTAATCTGTGATTTCAACTGACATAGAATCATTTTTGATAGGTTGGACTATTTCTATATCTTCCGGGTTTGAAATATGCTTATTTTTGATGTACCTTCTTTTCAAATATAATTTACATATAGTTATATGTTTTAATACGTTATACATATAATAATAATGAATTATCTTGCTCTCTCTCTCTGAAGCCTTCAGCTTTTGTGTCTCACTTGTTTTCTATTCAACTGATTTAGTTTTTATTTGGAAAACTTTTTTTTTAACTAAGGAGTATATCTCCATTGAGACTCTCCTTAGATATCTTAATTTGCAAAATTTTGTTAAAACCTAAGGAGTATCTCCCTCATGTATTTCTCTGTCCTTAGCTGATTTTTGCTTTTCTTTTTAGATCCTATAGGTAATTTTTTTTCTCTGTCAGCTTTTATACATAGTTTGGTTTATTCTAATTTTATCTGCACTGAAGAGATATAGTTGTCAGTAATGCGCATGTGCAGAAACTAAATTCACGGAAACTTCGATATTTTGTTATTTATTTACCAGTTTCTGGTATTTTTAACGACATTTCCTTAAAACAGTGACGTGAAATGCCTTACGTAATAAGCTGTTTATCTTATTTCGATGTTAAATGGTCATATCTTCATTTCTTTTCTGTGCCGTGCTCATGTTATGTCTTTGTTTCTTTGTTTTCCGACGTTGCCATTGTCCTTGGATTGTTCTTTTTAGACTTACGGTTCGGTTTTCACTTACTTTTAAGGTTACATTTATTAAAGTCGTCAAAGATTAAATAAAAACGTCCGAGTCATACAATTTGAGTGTATACAACTCGTAAGATCGTAGCCGCCAAGAAAAGAGAAATCATAAATTGTGAAATCAAAATCATTCCTTTTATCATAAAATGATGATAGTCAGGTCCAGATAGGGGCAACTTTATAGTCAAGTTTCCTTTGTTGAGTTTCAGTTTTTATGGATAAATGATAAGCTGAAAACTGGGGATTGTCAATAGTTAATTTTTTTATGATGTGGCAGCAATATCTATTTCTTACACGATTAGATAATTTCCGTATCACTAAGTGACAACTTTTATGCTATCATTTCATTGGCCTTTCATATGATTAGATAACTTTTCAGCCGTATTTTCATTGGTTGTTCTAGAGGTCACACAATTGGTCAAAACCACGTCATGGAAATTCTTTTGTTATTTTTAGTTCCGTGCTCATTTTGGCATTATGTTGTCTGCATTATTTTATAATTTTTAATTTTATTGGAAAGAAGAAGAAATGAAAAAATGAGCTTCGTGTGTAGATGCATATTAGTTCATTCTCCAAAAATAGTTGAAAGTGTTTTGGCCACTTGAAATATATTATTTTATTGCTAAAAATAACTTTCCTTCCTGTGTTGGTGTAATGATGTAACGTGTATTGAGATCATTGACGCGTGGAAATTGACATTGGAATCAGTTACCACAGATACAGAAAAATTACACCTACATTTAATTACAAATCAACTGACAAGAAATCAATTTTATTATAGATGTTTAAAATAGTATTTACAATTCAACCGAGCTTTCTGAAAAGATACCCAGGTTTGTCACCAGCGTGGAACTATGTACTTGTCGTTGTGTACATGTGCGTATAATGCAACATAGTTCCTACACCTACAACACTTTTCGTTGCTTATATTTTCTACTTTATATACGGGAAAATTTATTGTTAGACTTAACATTCACTATAAGGATAAGTTTAAAGTACATAACCAATATTCAATGTATTCATAAACACAACAAACTAAATTCCCCCAACTTAACATTATTGGGAGAACACGACAGAAGAGTTTACAAATGAAATTTATCATAAGAGAAATAGGTTTCACAACTCGTGAGGCTTGTATATCGCTTGTTATAAATTCTCGCTATTTAATTACAAATAATAATTAACTTGCTGAAGCTCGTTAATTATTATTGTGAAATTAGATAGCTTGAGTTGATAACAAGCGATATACAAGCCTTACTCATAATGAAACCTATAATAATATCGTGAAGATACCTGCTTATCATTGAGAAATGAAATATATTTATTACTGTTTTTCACGGTTCCATTTGGTATTTCTATTTTGATGAGGTCCAATTCTTACCAGAAAAGAAAAAATCATTTCCCATGGGAGATCCACATTTTGTACTCATGGGAATTCCAAGGTTTTCCAGCAAGATATTTAGTGCCTTCGGTGTCATCACATGTCCATGAACAATGACAATAGTAATTAGTATTAGAAAAGATTTTCTTTAAATGTAAATGCCAGAGAATTTAGAAGCCCATTTTATAAGTTGCCTAATTTGGATTGGATGGATTTAATCAAATTATTAGGAAGGGTTGTATAAGTGTACAAAAACCTATAACTTGACAGTTTTTACAGAGGAAACTGGTCTTTTTATTGACTAATCTATATTAAAATGCAAAGGATTTTTTTACACCCCAAAAGTAATTTTCTGAAGACATGTTTATCACATTCAGTATTTATAACTTAATTATTGATACAAGTAAGTGCACTGGTTAAATCTTGGGATGGATACATTTGTGGTAGAACAATTGCTCCAGGCTGACATGAAACTGTGTTTGTGGGGATTTTTATGAACCTAAGGAATCAAACACATATTAGAAACACTTTAACCAAGTATTCGTCGACCACAGAATACTTTCAACGATAATAATTTGGAAAACCCATAATTGCACCAACTAAAGCTATTGTTATGGTTTAATCAGTTTGGGGTTCAAGAATCTCACTTTCTTTATATCTCGATACTCTTTTCTTGAATTTAATTTCTTTTCTCCTGTGGGAGATTAAGGTCATAAACAAGTCTTCTGCAATCTTTTCGATCCTGAGCAAATATCCACGTTTTGAATGCCATATTGTTCATTTCTGGTTTAATTGATCTCTCTGCCAGGTTTCTTTTGGCCTTCTGTTATCTTTCATAAAGCATCCATGTCAGTGCTGTTCCTGGATATGAGTACTGTCCATTTGTTGTACATGGCTTAGCTATTTCCATCTTCAGGTATTAAATAGATGACTGATAGTCTCCACTTGTACTGTCTCAAATTGTCGCAAGTGATCTTTCATGGAAGGTAGATATACCGCTTTTCATAAGTAGCATAAATACTCAATGATGTTGATTTAAGAAATGGCAATACAATTTTTTAAAGAATTGCTAATATATATA
>MJUU01047145.1:48189-82404 GCA_002080025.1 Modiolus philippinarum | reverse complement strand
AGAGACTCCCATATATAACAAATAAGATCATGCGCGTGGTTTATGGGCAGTCATACAACAATTAAACTTTGAATTTGTAACATTCCGAAATCCTTAAAATTCCCATTTTTCACGAAAATCGCCCAAAATATTCAATTTTACACATATTTTCTGCGTTAAAATTGCATATTACGATATCTCAAATGCATTTTTTAAAAGAAAGTAAAAATATTAGTATGTTTTGTTCATATATATGTACAGAGAGACATATTTTTTGCATTGTTTTTTCATTTTCTTGGAGTAGGGGTAAAATTTTCGGTATTTAGAGTTACTTTGAACACCCCTGGTTTTTCTACACATTGTTTTAAGATAACTTATATATCCCCAAGAACAATGCAATGGCATACCTGCAGATAAATCCTCCAGATTTGCCACATATAACTATTTAAAAGTGAATTTTGGACAAATCTGAAATGCTGAAAATTCCAATTTTTCATCAATTTTGTACCAAATATTGAGTTTAATCTGAAAAATGGGACTTAAAATGACAAATCATGATAAGAGTAATGCAACATTTTTATATCCAATGCAGACTTTGGGGGTTTTGATTGTTTTAATGCGAATAAGGACAAAAAGAATATCTACTTTAGGGTGAATTTGTTGGGGTAGGGGTAAGATTTTAGGTATTTAGAGTGATATTAAACACTCTTTGCTTTTCTAAACAATGTTTTAAGACAACTTATGTATCGCACAGAACAATTAAATGGCATATCTGCCGATATATCCTCAAGATTTGACATATATTATGACTAAACAGTGAACGTTGAACAAAAAAAAATTTGAAATACAGAAAATTCACATTTTTCATCAATTTGGAGCAAAATATTGAGTTTAAGTCAACGAATGGCTGTTAAAATACCAAATCATGATGTTATTCATGCAACATTGTCATATATAACACACATTATTCGTGTTCTGGTTATTTTTATGCGAACAAAGACATAAAGTTGACCATTTTAGGGGAAATTTGTTGGAGTAGGGGTAAGATTTTCGGTATTCAGAGTCACATTAAACGTTCCTTGATTTTTTAAACACTGTTTCCAGACAACCAATTTATCCCTTAGAACAATTAATTGGCATATCTGCAGATTTATCCTCTAGACTTGCCATATATAACGGGTTAACAGTGAACTGTGACCAAATCTGAAATGTTGAAAATTCCCATTTTCCCTCAATTTTGGGTACAATGTTGAGTTTAAATCAACAAAGGCTGTTAAAATGTCAAATCGTGATACAATTCATGCAATATTGTCATATTAAACACAAATTTAGCATGTTTGAGTTAATTTTATGCGAACATATATAGACAAAAAATTGACAATTTTAGGGAAAATTTGTTGGGGTAGGGGTAATATTTTCGGTATTCAGAGTCACATTCTATACCATTTTTTCATAACTGAGAGGCACCAATCAACAATTTGAAGCAATTGAAAGAAAAACTTTGATCAAAAACGAAATTTTCCGAAATTTCGTTTGGTGGGTCTAAAAAGGGGGCCTGTTCCAATATTGCGTGCAGGTTATGCTCATGTTAACATGTTTAATTTTGAAGAGGGGATATAGAAGGACTGAAAAATATGGGTGGGGATCATAAGTGTGTGGGGGGGGTTGCACGGGGGGTTATTCCTACTGTATTACTACTGTAATACGTTTAGATAAAAGATTTAGCCACGGAACTTGGCACTTGAATGCAATTAAGACAGAATTTTGTTTGGTTAAAATTTGTTGTATAGGACCTCATGTACCAAAATAAACAAAATTCCATTTGTAAGGACAAATGGTTTTGCACTCGCAACAAAAAAATGGTTTTATTTCTTGTTGTCCTTCGATTAGTTCCTATTTTCAAGAACACTGGAAAAGGGTTAAAACGGATATTAAATGTTAATTACAGTCATGTCCGGCTGCTATATGTCAGAAAACATACAAGTGTTGCATATATTATTTCAAACCTAGAAAGCACACGTACCAGACACCACTTTACACGATTTTCGACAACATGTGAGCATATTTTGAAAATGGCCCTAAATAGGAACAAAATTCACGGCTAAATCGCTATATTTCTTTGAAACCTTTTCCAGAAAAGGGGATTCAAACGAATCCGCCACCCCTTCTCTGGATCCTCCAATGCATTGGTGAAATAATTTACGTACATTGACTCCATTGTTTCTATGATACATATTAGTTCTTTTCACGGTTTGTTCACAAAGATTGTAAGTGATAATAAAATAAAGACGTCATTTAAGATTGTTAAATTCTTATATCTATATGTTATAAAATAATAGATGATTATACATCAGACAAGATGGGAATTTCATGTAGCTCTCTTGGTAATGTATTATGTCTTTTTTTTTTTAATATTATGATATTTATTTTTATAAAACAACGAGTAACTACGTACGCCTAAATGTAACGTTTTTCTCGGAATTTCTATTTTCGTTTTACGATTGATAAATCTTAATATGGCAGACCACGATTAAAAAAAATCAAGCTGTACAATTTTCTCAATTCTTGACAGTTAATTAAGAAATTTATCTCTTTGTTAAAGTATGTGTTGTTCTAAATTTAAAAATAAAAAAATACCATTGCGCCAATTATATCAACTGTCTGTCTCGGAACATAATTTGTATTACTGCACTAAGAACAGAAAAATACCGAGTACAAGGCTTCACGTTTTATAGTTAATCTCTCCATAAATTTGAATTTTTTCCTCCGCTGTCTTGAAAAATTTCGTTTCAAATTGCAATTTTTTTTGCCACATTCCCCATTACCATATTAGTTTAATAAAATTGAAAATCGTTTTATATACAAAATAGCCTCTCCTACAGTAAATGAAACTACCGGCGGTTTCTTGAAAACTTCTCATTAGGCCAAACCAATTTAATTCCCTGTTTGGTGGAGGAGGAGGTATGAGGCAACCAACAAAAATGAAAAAAAAACAAGAAGGGAAGTTTTGAAAATAGAACATTTTGATGTGACGCATTTTCATTAAAAGTCAGTTTTAAGAATTCAATTGAATCTGGTGAAGATATGTTTTTCATCATTGCTTCGTTTTTTCCATTTCAATTTATGACTCAGTCGTTTTAAACAGTTTTCTTGTCATAATATAAATCTGTGGTCTTCTTAATGGACTCTTAAACAAACTTTTTAATCACAAAAAAAAAAAAAAAAATCTCTTGTTTGTTATGTTAAATGCGCGCGCTGATGTCAAACATAGAAATAACTTGTCTTGGTCTTAGGTGTTGTCATGGATCACAGGGACTTGCTCCCGGTCTAGAAAAAAAATGTTTACTATCCAACATGAATCTCGGAGAAAAAAAAACGTGTTTTTTTTCTCCGAGATTCATGTTGGATAGTAAACTTTTTTTTCTAGACCGGGAGCAAGGCCCTGTACATGGATAAAGGGTCTCCCATATTTTTGCATAAAATTTGATTGACATTTGGAAATGCACGAGAAAACATTAATACTAAAATATTGATACAAAAAGGTAGTCTTTGGTTCTTCTTTCATACCTCAATAAATCTTTGTCAACATAACGTGCCCACACTCTTCACATGGTTTTAAAAAAAATTCTTTCTACTACTGTTGTAAGATCCGCATGCAATTAAAGTGGGTTCCAACCACCGGAATCCGCCATTGTAAAAGGAGTAGACATTTTCAGTCGACTAGTTTGCAACATGTATTGCCTATAGTTTCAAAGGTATGTAGGTGATGTAAAGTTGACTAAGTTATCACAAGGGTATAACAATCTCACTAAATACATTACTTCCTAAGAACACAATATAAGATATTTCTTTGATAGACTTTTTTTCTCAATGACTGTGATGTATTTTTGCAGATGCTCGTGTCACTGATCGACCATATTTTGTACCCGAGGATGGGCAAAACTCGATCAAACAGGATGAGGTAAGTTTAACTTTATTCAATGTGGCTTTATGAAAGAAATTTCTCATTAAATAAAATGTATCAATAATACTACCAAGAAAGTTTGAGACTTAATTTATTGACTTCCGTAGTCATGTTAAAAAAATCAATTGCAGCTAAATGGCCAATGACGTAAGTGACACTTGTCTATTTCTATGACCTATATTTCGATTGATTTTAGTAATAAAATCCGAAAACCAATAAAATGCAAATAAAAATTTAAATCATTTCGTGGCACCATTTTAAGAAATTGACAATTGACACTTACATCATTGGCCAGTTAGCTGCAATTGATTTTTTTTTTCACAAATGATATCATAACAAAATTGATCAAAATGCATTTTCGTACGTTTACATCATAACTTGCCACTTGAATGCAATTTTGACAGATTTTAGCAATTTTTTTTTGTTGTTATAAAATTCATGGTATAGCACCTCCACAACCAAAGTCAAATAACAAATTTGGTAAGACAAATAATATACAGTTGCAACAAAAAAAAATGGTTTTGGTTCTTGGTGGCCGGTCCTTCGAAAAGTAACATCTTCCCAAACACCGCAAAATGGTTTAAATGACCAAATCCATGTTTGGCGACTATACAGATGTGGCATATATTAAGTTTATTTAGAAGAAGTATACATACCAGCGACCACATTTCAAGACTTTCGACAACTTTTGGGTTTAAAATATTTGTTATTTTTTGAAAATAGCCCAACATAGGAAAAACCTCATGGCTATATGGCCACAATTGATTGGTTATTTGTTTTGTATTAATTTTACGCGTATTTCCATTTGTGGACTTCCAACTGTTTTGATTTTATTTGTACTGAAGAGACATAAGTTGTCGAAATGCGCAAATGCAGAAACAAAATTTACAGTAACTTCGGTATTTAATTATTGAATTGAGAAATTATCTAAATTTAAGTTATAAACTCTTGAAGGAGTAAAAGTAATTTTGAAGGAGTTTATCAATGTGTATACGTGTCCAACTCACTCACAAACTGAATAGTCCGAAGATGTGAGTGAAATTCCGCGTTTACACACCCATAAGTTCCTCCAAAATTACTCTGCTAATCCATATTGTTACCCTATATTTGTCTTGCACTCCTGACAATATTAAAACTGCATTCATAATCAACTGTTTGATTGATTTCAGGTCTGATTTAGAAGACCTTTCATTCATTCAGATTTTTTTCAAATGTCGTACTTGTCTATTCCGTTCTCCGAATCCAGATAAATGGATCACTTCGGTTCCCGTAGTTTTTAGGGATCAATTTTCCATGGGGTTCAAAATACCATATGACATCGGAGCGTATCAATTGGAAAGAGGCATTGAACAACGGGTAACTTCTTTTTAACTCGTAAGCCGAAGGCAGAGAGTTCTTAAAATTATCCGAGAGATGTCACAAGAGCCTCAGGGTTATTAACGTATGTTTCCGATCAAATATAGTTCGTAAATTTCTTTTCAAAATCCGCGTTTGTATATCGAATAGTGACGGTGTTGCTGTATAAATCGATAAAGATATACACATACACTATAAATATTCATAGTATTTACGTCCCTGTCTCTATCAAGAACTAGTTCAATGCTCCTGTCGCGTAGTTATTTGTCAAAGGAGAAAATAACATTCATTACCTGTATCGTGTGTATTGCCTACTTATAGCAATGGATTTGATGGACATACGGAATTACACCTTACGATTATTTTCACGTATTACGGAATAACTCAGATATATAAATTGTACTATCTGTTCGTGTTTATTGAACCAGTTCTCGAATAAGCGAAGATACTTATTCACCTCGATTGGCTATTTAGCACGCATGTGGAACTGGTCAACCAAATCACCCCTACGATTATTTTTATGTGATTATATATGGAACTGCCTGTATTTTTTTTACTCACTAATGATAATGATAATGCACTTTCTGTTCCTGTTGATTAAATCAGTTCTCTAAGGCCAATAAAACATATAAATTCGTTATTTTCTATTCAGCAGTTCTTTGGATGACTACGAAGTTTTGCCGGTGTAGATTTTCAGGGCTTTCGAGTTTCAGCTCCATCGGAGCTTTCATTTGTTCATGACGTTGACGACTGAAATTAGACTTTTCAATGACGATTGGAATTCGCCATTCCAGAAACTGAGGGGTTGTAGGTACAGTGATTGTAGTGCTACACGAACAATCGATTTTCGACCAATAACGATACGATAATTACGTCCTTGACCAATCAAATTTTTTTGGCGCACGCTCTACCCACAATGCTTTAGTTTCTGAAACGGCGAAATATAATACACATCTGTCTTTATTTTTCCTATATAGGATAGTATGGACATACTTACAGACTCATGCATAAACATCAGCTTGTTACAAGAAAAGGAGGTGTTGTTGTCAGTTACTGGCTTTATTTATCAGCCAAGTAACTATCACATTCTGGATTATCCCTTTATGGAAAACCCAGTTGTTGTTTTGAAAATTGCCACAGTTAATGACAGAGTAAACAAATCGTGTGAGAAGAATGTAGTTATAAGACGTCCCAGAATTAACTGGGGAACCTTCGATGTTGTACAACAAGGTATAGTATCATTTGTACTTTAAATTTGTTTCTGTGTATTAAGTATAGCAATTTACCTGCTCTATGTGATATTGTACAGTTCATCATGATAACTTATGATATTGCACAGCAACATTGGCTGACGTTTCCATGCCATGCCACTTTCACACCAAAACTAGCTATACCACACCACTTTTTGATATCATAATTGACTTAAATTCTGCGCTCCTGTACTCGATCAATATAGGGTTTAAAGGAGCACAAAAGATAATATTGAACTCGGGTAAACCCTCGCTCGTTGTAAAGTGATATTTTTACTAAATGTAGAATGCACAGGTTACATGTATATGATTAGTGGTATTGCACAGTATCAAATAATAATGATCAGTGATATAATTTGTACCTAAACTTGCGCATATGAGAATTTTGCGTAAAATTTAAATTAGTTTCTGCATGTGCGTTTTTCGACAACTTATGTCTCTTAAGTGCAGATAAAATCAAAAAATTTGGAAATCCATATACAGAAATATGTGTAAAAGCTGACAGAGGACAAATTACCAATATGTCCTTAATAGTAAAGCTAACATCATCTAAGGACAGAGCTATACGAAAGGGGGATACTCCTTAGTTTTGAACAAAATTTGGTTAAATTTAGATATTGCAAGTTTCCAAATAAAATCTGTTATCAACCCAGCACCTTAAATTATCTACTGGGTTGGATGAATAGGTAAACAAATTTACAGGGGAGACAATTTTATGAACTACTTCCTGGCCCGTATAGAGATATGTACCATGTACATTTACTCCATATCTCTTTATGTGATATGACACTGTGATTGATGTACTTCGGCCTGAAATTCCAGATTGCAAGAATAAATTCGTCCCTTACACTAGTATATTGTCATAGTCATGTACAATATTTTTTCATATGCATTGAAAATTCATTTACTTTTGTTATGCAAGTATTGGTGACCGTGAATTTTATAAAAGAGGTATGACCACTTTCCCGTGAATTTATTTCCTTCATCATACCACTTAAATCTTCATTAAAAACATGTCACCTCAGGCCGGGAAGTAGTTCACAAAAATTGTCTCCCCTGTAAATTTGTATACTTGTCATCTCCTCAAATAAACAAGATGTGTGATGACACACCCACGGTAAAAAAACAAACAGACTTCTAGCATTTGCGGTATTTTTTACATTTCACGTACTATGTATCTTATGCTGCAACAATCGCTCTATGATACAGATATATGAGAAATATACCATTGTCTTTGATTAATTTATAAATATTGTTTTAAAACCAAGTCTATCTGATAGTCAAATTTATGACAATTGTAACAGGAGGGTCTGGTGTCTGTGCGTCACCATTCCCTCGTGTTAAATGAAAGGGTCTTGACATCGGACGACTCACAGACAGACATATACCATAATGTCGATATGAAGACGGTTCGTTCCTCTGGGACTTCAGTTATGGTAGAAAATGATACCAAAATGCATGAAAGTTACATATTTTATTAAAAAAATATTCAAATACAATGTTTAACAGAAAATGTGTATAGTTTTCTAAAAGAAAATTTTGAAATGGATCCATAAAAAGAAAACATGTTTCATACTTAATGCAGAATAAGAACTATCCATTATTTCAAGCCAAAGTTCGACCATAACTGGTCTTTTCAGATCTAGCCTGTAAAATGGACTAACAACGTCCAGTGGTCTATTCCGACCTAGAACAATATTTGAAAACGAAATATATTTCACATAATAGGTATAATTGTTTCTTAAAATTTGCATCCAGTTTAGAAATGTATTGATGTTCCAAAATTAAACTGTTACGGTTAAATTCCTTCACGTTTTTCTAATTATTTATACAGTATATAATTGTTATATCCTTCACTATAGGTGTTAAAATTTCGTCTGTTAATTTTACTGTTTTGTCAAAGGGAGTTAACAATGTCTCAAAACACAACAACCGTTACACAATAAAGAAAAAAATCTAGCCACCCTCAAAGGGCATGGGCGAAAACAAAATTTAGGAGCATTATTTGATATATAATTATGCATCGTATACACCATATGAAATTGATTTCTGTATATGGCCCTTTTCAGGATCCACTTTTTCAAGTTTTTAAGAAGGGAGAATATGAACTTTTCGTTATATTTTTAGCTCGCGAGTGATTTGTACTCACCGTGAATAAACATATGGGGTAATTAAAGGAGCATGTATTACTTTTAGTATTTTCACTTTGTTAAATTTCAACATTTTCCGACATCTGTTAATTAGTTTTTGAAGTGTAATGTAAGGGTGGTTACCATAAAGGGTGGAATTCTTTAAGGGTGATTTGTTGACAGTTTTGATTTTATACAAAGTTGATTCCTAAATGAAACCTCAAAAAGAATGAATAGGAAATTAAAATTTGACCGTGTTTGGACATTTATTCTGGAGAAACATTACAATGAGCGAACTCAAAAATTTGCACATGGATTAAGAAGGATATTGGCAATTCATATGCAAATTTTGGTCAAAATCTAAAGATGACCTTTTTGGGGATCCACTTTGAAAGACAGACACTACATTGATCTTTTATGCCGATTTGTGCATTGTATGTGCATCTATACGTTCAGTTGCGGCAATCTACGTTGTTCTCACATAAATTAAAACACTAAAGATAAAAAATATTAGTATTTTTTCCATTGGAAATAACTTCTATGGTAAACAATCCGAAATGTAACATTTCTTCCTCATTTAAACGAGAGCTGAATTTCAATTGTTCTATTTTAACCACTTCCCCGCCTGACCTGTAATAAACATTATCGTTTAAAAAAATAAAATTTGAACGAATAAACTTGTCAACTGATACTCGTTTTTGAATGCAGTTTTGACAAATTTTGATTTTTATTTGTAGGTTCTTTTTAAGATTCTTTGTATAAGAACTCCATAACAAAAGTAAACTGTCTTGGGAAGGGCAAATGATTTTACACTCCCTATAATAGTTAGTCGGTAACTATTGAGTAGTGACATTTTCGTAAACGCCGTAAAATGACTAAAATGAATAAAAAAGGCTGTTTACAGCAATTTCCGACTGTTAATATGTCAAACATAGCACAAGTGTTGCATATATGAATACTTATCATAGAAAATTCACTTACCAGAGACCACCTCGCACGATTTTCGACAACATTTGAGCATATTTTGAAGTTGACCCAACATAGGAACAAAATGAACGTCTAAATGGTCCTACTTCTCTATCTGTTAAACATATATTTTACCTGGATATGAGCTAAGTTGCACATCTAAATATCAAGGATATAATACCTTGTTGTGACAAATAACTATAGACTTTGAGAACTTAAATTTTGTTACCAAGAGCTTTTTCTTTATACTTTGATTTGGCATTTCATCTGTACAGAAGTATTAAAACTGATTTCCTCATGTGCTTGCAGATATTTTAAAGACATTTGCTATATTTTTGCTAATTTTATTTTTAATATTTTGCATTGTTTATTTTCAAATCAATATATTGTATTTCATACACATTGTTTTATTTAGTTCCTGAGCAGCTACCGTCCAATTTACGACAGGGCGTGACAACAGTATATGGTATATTATCACACGAGAGCATTCTGTCATCAGATGTGTTTCTCAAAGGCATTATGATTGACGAAGAGGTAACGAAACATTTTTTTTCTTTCATTCACATAGATGCTAATGGTATCTTCGTAGATTTGTAGTATCATTCTCTTTAGCGGAACGGTATATAGTGATTATAGTGTCCGTCCGTCTGTCAGTTCTTCTGGATTTTTTCTGGAATTAAATAAGGGATCTGGGGTATGTTTTAGTGAGCTTTTTTCAATTATTTCTTTTTTTTGCCAAAACCATTTGGTTAATGTACCCGGAAGCTTCTTTATAACACGAGACGTATTTATGTCCTTATTTTGTCAAACTTTCTATCATTATCAATCTCGCCTAGGGGTTGCTTTTGATGATCTTCGTCTACAGACGCGTCCTCACATGGTGAAAAGAGAAATATATTTTAGTGGCTGGAAAGTCTGGCAGCAAATTCTTGTAGACTAACTTGTTGAAAAGAACAGGCTAGATTGTATCATATAGAAGTAAAGAATTAATGCCTTAATCATTTTTTCCCTTTTCCCGTTGCAATCAAAAATCGTTTTCCTGGTTGTCTCTCCCACCTTTGGTTCTTTCTTCTATGTATTAAGAAATGCAGCTTACCGAAGGCAATAATATTACTTATCAGTCATTCAACTAAATACAGGTAGGATTTGCAAGAGTAACCTCAAAACTAAATGCAACTTATCTGCTAAAGACCATGAAAATTCATACAATTAGAAAACAACAAATTATAAATCCTATGTTGTTCTTTTATAATGTTTTGATCAATAAAGACATGGGTGAAGCGTTGTTCCACATCTAGCGATGAATTTGTTCTCAAGCTTAGTGTGAGGTATGAGCTTACCTCATTGATGAGGATTTGATGGTGATTACTAGATTAAGAACAACAGTAAAAGTGTTGTTCTATTGCTTGGCTTTACCATGTATTTCGTAGTGTCGAATTTTGTGCTCTCAAACTCTGGGGGAAGTTGCGTTTCGTTCGGAACTTGGTTTCGAGGAAAGAGCGAACCACGGGGTCCACGAAGATTGGAACCCCACGAACGATGGTACTTTCACAGTATTCTCTTCTTTCAAGATTGTGGTCATGGAGTTAGTAGTCTACCTGTATTGGGTTTTATTTGTATGTTTACTATTCTATAGGGAAACGGGACAGATAAAGGGGAGGTTTGGGTACCCATAAACCGCTGGCTTTGCGAGTGCCGGTACCAAGTCCGGCTGCCCCGAGTTCCCATCGTTGTTTACGTTTGTCTTTTGTCTTATTTGTGTTTTTCCTGTGTAGTTCTCTAGCAGATTGTGGCATGTAATTGTAATTTTCAGCCATTGTAGGTGTTTCCTGTTGTCCCTTTTATTTCATTGATGGAGACGTTTTCTCGTGTGCATTTACAATTTATCTTATTATTGTTAATAATCACTATCTCTTTCGGAGAAATATCTGACTTAAGCTAAAGTAGGCGTTTCTTCAAAGTTATTAAGATGTTTATTGCATGTCAACTTATTCAAGTACTAAGTATTCTGTTTGTTTGGTTTTTGTTTGGTTTTTTTTTCTCTCTCTCATAATGTTTGGTTTTTTGGGGGGAAACTATGAAGAGACATAGTTTGGAATTTTGGTATTTCGTTGTAAGAGCAACT
This sequence comes from Modiolus philippinarum, assembly GCA_002080025.1. Classification (NCBI taxonomy): domain Eukaryota; kingdom Metazoa; phylum Mollusca; class Bivalvia; order Mytilida; family Modiolidae; genus Modiolus; species Modiolus philippinarum. The sequence continues at coordinate 70,635 of MJUU01047145.1, read as the reverse complement.
AGAATTGAGAAATGAAATGTTTTTTTTTTTTTTAAATCATCAGAATTTCATTTAGTTTAATTGAAATTCTAATAATTGAATTCAAAAACTTTTTACGACAGGTGGAGTTTGGAACCTTTGTCATGGAGGATAATGTTGCATCGCTGGAAGATGTTATGATGTTGCATAAACAGATCAAGGTAAAAACGCACAAATTAAAAAAAAGGATACTAGCACTATAAACTCTATTTATCTTCACAGCAATTTCGGCATTTTGTAGTTTATCACCACTGGGTCGATGCCTCTCCTGGTTGACTGTTAGTCCCCATGGGTATTCACCAACCCAGTAGTCAGTACTTCAGTACTTACCCGAAAACAATTTAATTCTGAAACATACTATACCTGAATTTCAGAAATTTGTGTTTGAAACTAAGAAGTATCCCCCTCGTGCATACCTCTGACCTTAAATAATTTTTGGCTTTTCATTTGTAACTATTTGTTATTTGATCTCTTTCAGCTTTTACACATACCTATTCATAGATTTCCAAATATATTGATTTGATCTACAATGAAGGACATAAATTGTCGAAAAGATCATACGCATAAACAAGATGTGTTTGTGAAACACTATACCCCCGGTAGTAGCCATGTCTTCAATACAAAATTAATGCTAAAATTGCCATCACTAGAAACTAAGATTAAGTAGACATTAATTTTGTACTAAGCTCCATTAGATCTATTCACATATAGAATATCAAACCTCTTGCAACTGTAATTAACAAGCTAAAAGCGACATCTAAATTTTGACCTTTTGACCTCTGTGACCTTGACCTTCCACCTGACTTTGATGAAATTTGCATAATTGTGTTCGGCTTTATATGATCATTACACAGACCAAATATATAGGTCCCATCACACATGGCTGAAAAGATATCGCCGATGTTAAAGTTTTCAAATTTTTACTCAGTGACCTTGACCTTCGACCTGACCCAAATGTTTTTGATGGATTTGTACTAAGCTCCATTAGATCTATTCACATATAGAATAAGAAGCCTCTAGCAATAGTAATTAATGAGCTACAGGAAAATCTAGATTTAGACCTTTTAACCTCTGTGACCTTGACCTTTAATCAGACCTAAGTGAAATTTGCATAATGCTGTATAGTTTTATATAACCAATATACAGGCCAAATATGAAGATCCTATCACATCTGGTTGGAAAAATATAGGCAATGTTAAAGTTTTCAAATTTGCACTCCGTGACCTTGACCTTTGACCTGGCTGTAATTTTTTTGGTGAATTTGTACTTAGATACCTTAGATCTGAAAAAGAAAGAAAATGAGGTAAATGTCAAATAAACAACATCCCATATCCAGGTTAAAACGTCCCAAAACAAAGTATCTAGGGATCACCGTACGGTCTTCAACACAGTGAGGAACCTGGAATATCAAGCTCTATCAATTGTAATTAAAGAGCTATGGCAAAATCTAAATTTTGACATTTTGACTTCTGTGACCTTGACCTTTGACCTGACCTCAGTGAAATTTGCATAAGGCTGTTCAGTTTCATATGAGAAATATACAGGCCAAATATGAAGGTCCTATAACATCTGGTTGAAAAGACATAGGCAGTGTTGAAGTTTTTGTTAAAGTTTTCAAATTTGCACTCGGTGACCTTGACCTTTGACCTGACCTGACCCAATTTTTTTTATGGATTTATATTTAACTTTGTTAGATCTATTTACATATAGAATTCCAAGTCTCTAGCAATTGAAATTAACGAGCTATAGCAAAATCTAAATTTTGACCTTTTGACCTCTGTGACCTTGACTTTTGACCTGACCACAGTGAAATTTGCATAATGGTGTTCAGCTTGATCAATACACATACCAAATATGAAGTTCCTATCTCATCTGGTATCAAAGTTATAAGCAAGGTTGAAGTTGCTGACAGACAGACAGACAGACAGATAGGGCAAAAACAATATGCCCCCGATCTAAAGATCCGGGGGCATTAAAAGTTTAACGGTTACTTCGGTATTTTTTATACATGCAATAAAAGGGACAACAGGAAACACCTACAATGGCTGAAAACTATAATTACATGCCACAATCTGCTAGGGAACTACACAGGAAAAATACAAATTAGACAAAAGACACACGTAAAAAACGATAGGAACTCGGGACAGCCGGACTTGGTACCGGCACTAGCAAAAGCCAGCGGTAGGGTTAAACCGGTTTATGGGTACCCAAACCTCCCCATTATCTGTCCCGTTTCCCTATAGTTAAGTAAACATAGGAATAAAACCCAACACAGGTAGACTACTAACTCAATGACCACAATTTTTAAAGGAGGGAATATGACAATACGTAATTTTGAAAGATGGGTCAAGGGGTGCTCGCCGCTAAACTGTCGGCTAGCTAAAGGAGCCTAGTCTACTGGTAAAACACTGACGCACTACGGAAGAAAAATCAAACTCAAAACTTCCCGCAGGATTTGGTCAAGAATCATCATATATTTCAGTAGACATCGACAGTAGTATGTATTTAAAATTTTCAGGTCACTAGATCTCAAAGCTAATTTAATGGATGCAAGCAGAGTATCTTGTCAATATCCCCTATTACGTAAAGAATGTAAGTTACGTCCCAGCTTTTCTGGATTTTTAATCAGTTTCTGGCATTTTTTAACAACATTACCGTAAAAACGAGAATTAGAAATGCCCTTAGTAATAAGCTGTTTGCTTGTATTTATATAACGAGTTTTGCATTCTATTGACTTTCGTCTTTGTCACAATGAGTTGACAAAATGTGTTTAACTGGGGTTAAAAGTTAAAACTTGTCAAATCACATGTTTGTCGTTTTTTTTCAATTTAAATTTGGTCAAAGAAAACCACAAATTTCAGTCAAATTATTTAATACATATTTTTAACAAGACATTCATGATGTGTTCAATTGGATAAAATTTTGATAAGATAGGCCTACAAAATATTTAAAATGATAAAAAATTAAAAATAAGTTATAACCTGAGAACAAATCTTATAGACTTTAAAGATAGCCAATTTAATATACTCGTTTTTACACTATAGGTTCAAAATTTAACCATGCTCATAGGGACACAAATGTAAATATATAGAAAAGAAGCTTTTACGAAATGTAAAATGATTGATTTTTTTTCATTTACAAAGTAGACAAAACACTTGACTGTTGAAATTGACAAAAAAAAACAATCACTTCAACATATTTTCAGTCAGAACGAAATGTCTTTTTAATAGTTTCATATTCTAAACAAACTCGATAGTTTGTGCTTAGTTTTGACATTAGTGTTTTGACATTTTTTTCTTAATACTGTTTACGTCACAAAGGGTCTGTTCACACTGGAGTTAATCCGGATTAAGGTAATCCAGAACGTTACGTTCACATTGACTTATCTTAAGTTGAAATACAACGTTGTGGGTTAAGTTAATCCGGATTAACTTTTGCAGTGTGAACGTATTCACTTTTTTTACTTTTCGGGGCCATTTAGGGCTTGCTATATTGTGTGAGGTTCCTCACTGTGTTGAAGACCGTAACGATGAACCCTAGATGTTTTGTTTTGGGTAGTTTTAACCTGGAGATTGGATGTTGTCTCCTTGACATTTATCCCATTCCCATTCTTCTTCATAGTAATGTGGATAAAGCCGCTTTTACCTGAGTAAATCCTTATAACTTTTGTAGTGTGAAGAGGCCCTATAAGAGGTGCTGTCTTTATCGGGCCAAATGTAAAATGCATGTATCCTCGTCATAGTTTATCATGTACATGAGAAGAATTTCTTCAATACCAATCTCTTATATTAAAAAAAGACATGATTCTATATCATTTTAGTTCGGCATTTGGTATTTGCATGAAAGAGAAACGCTGGAAAGCATTCGCATTTTAAAATAGTTATAATCTAAATTAGTAAAACACAAATATTACTTTTTAGTGTCATTATCAGTTGTAATTTTTATATTCTGTATATGCATTTTCACTAGCAGCATTAGTTTCTAAACAGTTGGAAAAATATTGTAAGGAAATCACCTCAAACCCAAAGATGTTAAAACCATGCCATTATATAAATAACATATAGCTGGGAGGGTGACAAAGCAGATTGTTACCTGGAGAAAACAATGCCAACCGATGCGAATCAGAGGTTGACAATATTTTTGAGGGGTTGTTTTATTATACTGAATGGTTCTTTAATTTCAATCATTTATTGAAAATCATTGGACCATGAACAGAGGGCAACAGTGCAAATTTTGTCACCCTCTCAGCGATATGACAAATTTAGTGAATGATACCCTGGCAGCTTTTATACTCTTACATATGATAGATTGAATTGTCAAATTCATTTTTGTTAAGGAAAAATCTTCTTAAGTATAATAAAAAATATAATTACACTTTATGTGAATTTGGCGTCGCTTCAGTTGTCAATATTTTCTCGGAATAACAATCGACTCTTGTAGTAATATGCAATTTATATAATAATAAACGAAACAATAAGTCTTATGATAGAGTTTATAAATGGTTGTAATTTTTAAATCAAAAAGTCCCCCGCTACAAAATCAAACAAATTTGAACTTGCTATGAGATATGAGTAAAGATTATTGTTTAAGACCTCATTGAGACTTCAAGATGAAGAACAACAATAAATGCGTTATTCCATTACTCAGTTTTACCAGGAATTGTAGAGACTGTCCCATTTGCAGAAATCAAATTTACAGTAACTTCGGTATTATTTTCATTCATTCCATATATTTTCATTGCTAAAATCAATGACAGATGACAAACTTACCTTTGCAATAAAGACCTTTCTGTGTCTTTCCGAGCCGAGTTCAATTCTAAAAAAAATTATCTTTGTCAGACCTGAAAGATACGATAGTACACTTTCGACAAATATCTCTCATATTCACGATTAATGAATTAACATGCATTTAATGTAACTGAAATAGTTAACTTTGCATCATAAGTGAAAGGATATGGATTAGAGGCACATGAAAAATAGTGTTTACAAATACATGATAAATACAAGCAATGGAACAACGTTTTACTGTTGTTCTTCATCTTGTAGTCACCATGAGGCCTCGAACAATTTGATTTGCTGTTACCTTTGAGTAAGTTCCAAATAGCTCCTACAACTCGTCTCTGTAGAATTACTAACATTTACTGGCATAAAACGTGAATGGGAATTTGGAGCGAAGCAAGTATACATACCATGCATTTCACCTATAATAATTCTTATCATTTCGACAGATTGTGAATAGTGTTAGCATTTTTGACAATATTATCATACTAAGTCTAATGTTAAATTCAAAATGTACCTTCCTCTAAGAGCACTGGTCTCACATACAGCTATCGTTTGATGCTGGCCCGAAAATCGATTTGATTTGGAAGCTTGCAATATCTAAATTTAAGATAATTGTGATTAAAATAAGAAATATTTCCCTCTTTCCACTGGCAGTGTGACGGGTGCCAAGCGTGGAACAGATCATGCTTACCATTCCGGAGCACCTGACGATGCCTCAGTTTTTGTAGAGGTTCACACTGCAAGTGCTTTAGTTATGAGGCGTTCTTGTTCATTTTCGTTCGTTTTGTCTTTGTCAAACTGATAGATATGAATAACCATGATTTTGGATGTATGATTTTAGATTGCCCCCTTCCCTCGACCTTGCTTTGGAATTCGTTTGCCGATGTATTTATGGCTCTGTCCTTGGCTAATTTCGGCTTTCTATTTAGAAACTGTTAGTTATCAGTTCTCTTTCAGCTTTTACACATTTCCGGTTTATGGATTACAAAAGGTTTTGATTGACCTGTACTTAAGAGTCATAAGTTGTCGAAATGTCCATATGCAGTAAGAAGTCAGAATACATCGGCAAACGAATACTCAAGCAAAAAGGAAGAAAAAGGGGAATTCCAAAAACCAAAACCCCAAATTTCAGCAATTCATATCAAATGACAAAGACAAAAATAAACAAAAACACCCAAAACTAAAGCACTAGCAGTGTGAACCCTACAAAAACATCAGGTTTCCTGGTAGAGTAAGCATGATCTGTTCCACGCGTGGCACCCGTCACACAAAAAGACGAAATTCTAAAATGAAGAGCCAAAGAACATGACAATACACATTTTACTCAATTACAGACAACATGACAAAGACAAACTCGCGTAATAACAAAATTATGTAACAGAATTATCAATAGCCAAAACACAAAGACAAAGCAGGTGAAAGCCACCGGAAAAATGGTCGACCGCAATGGTCATGACTTGGTACAGAAATTTCAAAAGAAATTGTGGGTTAAACTGGTTTTATGGCCCGCAAAAGAAAACAAAACAACAGAAACACAAAAATGACTTGCACCACAATTTAACATTTATATATCTCTTTTTACAGGATTTTGGAGACAACGATAGATGGATTAAGGGTCCAAGAACATCTGGTAAGGAAATATGAATATTTCATAAATTGAAATTGCCATAGTGCCAAAGCTCTTAAAATCCTATACTTCAGGTAATTTTGCAGCTTTAGAACACTGCGAAACCCTAGCTAGCTCTTCATTTCCTTTTTATATTCTTGGATATTGCCTCGGTCGAGCAGGTACTCTTCGTGATACAACTTATAACTTGATTTGAATTGAACAATGCAAATGAGAAGCGATAATGCTGAAAATACCGAAGTTCATGCATAAAAACAGGAAATGTCGTTATGATGTACACGTGTTTCAAGGAGTAACCTCTCATCAGCAGCATAAACATCAAATGATATGTTAAGCGATAATCCAAAAGTAGTCCAAAAAGATGTAATCATTTCCAAAAATATCGAAATAGGAAGCCAAATTTAGTACCAAGGACATCTACCGAGTGTCTTGATAAATTCGGATATCACATATAGAACTTACTTTTTAAATGTAATTAAAAAAGTTGTCAACATTTGATAATCTGGTTTATTTTTATTTATTTTTTTATTTGATATTTTTGAAAAAAAAAAGAATACTAGCCAAATCATCACCTCAAAAACAAATATATTTAAATAAAAGGCCAATACAGATCAATACAAGAACTACCAATATTCAAATTTCTGCAGAATAATTTAAAGCTATCTACTTCAAAAGATATCCAAGGAATTCCTTGTCATTGATTTCATATAGAATCCGTTTGAAAATCTTGACGATCTTGTCTTATCAAAAACACTCTTTTTGTGTCGTCAACACACGTATAGTGTGTGGCGACATATAGAAGTTCACTTTAGTCGTCGTCAGCGTTGTCCGTCCCACTTTTTCGAAACACTTTTCTCCGCAACTACAATCACAGCCATTTGAAATTTTGCATGTGACATTAATATGAGGTCTTTTATTGCGCTTACCAATTCCAGGTCTGTCAAACATCTACTTCCCTTTAACTCTCACTTGAAATATTTTCAACTTATACTTCCAATGGTAAAATTTTTCGCAACACCTTTCTCATCAACTACAAATCACAATCACTTGAAATTTTGTCATGTGACTTCAGTATGCGGTTCTTTATTGCGCTTATCGAATTCAGATGTGTCGGACATCTACGTCCTGTTAACTGACTTGGACTATTTTTAACAAATACTGTCATTGGTGAAAAATTCGTAACACTTTTCTCAGCAACTACAATATTTACAAATCACATCCACTTGAAGTTTTGCATGTGATATTAGTATGAGGTCTTACATTGAGCTTAGCAATGCCAAGTCTGTCAAACATCTGCTACTATTTTCAACAAATACTGTCAATGGTTTAAATTTTGGTAACACTTTTCTCAGCAACTACAATTCAAAGCCACTTGAAATTTTGTATGTGACATAAGTATGAGTCCCACTGTACCATGTTGACCTTACTGATTCCAGGTCTGTTGAACATTTACTTCTTGTTTACCAACTAAGAATATTTTCAGCAAATACTTTCAATGGTGAAAGTTTTTTTTAACAATTTTCTCAGCAACTACATTTTGTGTGTGATTTAAGCGTGGGATCTCACATTGCACTTAATGACTTCAGGTCTCTCGGATATCTACTTCCTGTTTACTGCCTTAGAAATTTGGGTTTCCCAGATCAAATTTAACAAGGGCAATGCAGGCAACAGACGCCTTCCATAAAAAGACTACTCACAATTTTGGTTTGTTAGTATTTCCAAAACAAGTAAACATGAATGCAGGTCAAAATTTAATATCCAAAAGCATTAGAATTTAAACAGCCATAAAATTCTGACATCAAAGTATTCCAGTTAACCCTACCGAAAGGGCTGCTCGTTCAGTTTCTACAGATGGACGTGACCACATTTGGTTGACGAAGATATGTTTAAAAGCGAAGAACAAATTACCCAGATATCATAAAGTAAGAGCCAAAATTTAAAAAAACAGGACCGTTATCAACAGTTCTACTCTGAAAAGAAGGTGTTCGAAACGACCTTAGCATGTTTTCCTAGAATTTATTGTTATATCTATATTTTTAGTAAAATTTATAACAAAATTTGGTTTATCTGCACTTAAAGGGACAAAAGCTGTCGAAAAAGCCAAAGGCAGGAATTACAATATACAGTTACATCAGTACTTTGTAACCTTCCTCGTCTCTGATTTTTAACAATGTTACCTGCTCGACAGTTTCTTGCAAAAAACACATGCAAATTAAAAAAAAAACATTTGAATGAATAGACCACTCTACTTCAGTCAAAACACTTAAAATAATGTTGAAAGTGTAAAAGAAGAAATACTTTGTAAAACCAATAAGGCCATAAAGATATGATCTTGTCAGTAAAAAAGTGAAAATATAAAACATTTATGAAGCGACCAATAAAGGTTTTTGAAAAAAGTTTCAAAAAGGTAGAAATGTTCTCTCTGAACATAAGCCAATGGTTGCTCTTGCTCTTGTCTTTATGGCGAGAGCTGTGATGTTCAACGTTTAACCAAGGGACAAAGCGCTATGACGTCGGAGTAATGCATTTTGTTAATGCTTTTTCATGTATGTATTGAAATTTCTAATTGAAATAGATATTTTGCATACAGTATAGTCAATACTTGAAGAATTAGGCTACACAAGAATATTGGGTAAAAGTTAAACATTACTTTTTTTGGCAAAAGATGCAAAAAAAAGTTCTAACTTGAGAATTACATTTCTTTATTTTGCAAAAGTTAGTCGATTGTCTGTTTTTAGAAATACTTTGTATGGCTGGTTTTGATTTTAGAAACAGACATAACTATTTTTTAATCTTACTTCTGTGGTATCTTTTGACTAAAGAAAGCTCAATGCAAAATTATAAAAAAAACTATTTGTACATCACGAATATACTTTGAAAATATCATATATTCTTTATTAATTGATAGTGAAAACTGAAGGCAAAGAAAACAAAAGAGAAAACGGTACAAAAGAGCCCGGACAAACAGCTTGTAATAGTGTAAGTATTGTATAATATCGAAGTATATGTATTCAATGCGGAAGTTGTTTCTCAACCTGTTTCTCAACCGGCAGTAGATAATGGATATTTTACCATGTGTCTTTAAGATGAAGAACAACAATGAAAGCGTTGCTCCATTTGCTTGATCTTATTATGTTTTATAGGATTTTTGTCCCATGTACATTTACTCCATATCCCTTTATTTGTTTATTGTATTTATTTTTATAAAAATCCTACGCCCAAAAAAGCGCATCGTGCATTGTGTCAAAACATCTTGAAGTAACACCCTTGCAAATTGAACTATTGGCTTTAGCTAGTGCAGAAATTAAGGCCAGACTTCCCAAATTCCTGTCATTGATTCCATTTTTCTTTTGTTTTATTTTGTGTTTGTGTTCTCTCGCGGACTGTGGTCATAGGGTTGTAAGTCTCGTCATGTGACACCGAGAAATCACGATAAAATTGCAAATATGACGTTGCAGGATTATGACGTTCAAATTTTTTGCTTGAAACGTCATATGTTTTTGTTTAAAATGCAACTTCCGGGTACAAGTTTTGGTCCCGGAAGTTCCAAAATTAGACGAGACTTACAGACCCTATTGATTGAAATTTGCAATCTTTGCGCCTTTAGAAGTTTCAAGAGTATCAAACATCTATTGGAAATAACTGAATAAGCCTAATGTTCCACTTCTGCATCTAGTGAAGAAATCGAAAATCTTTGACATTATAAACTTGTCAAAATGTCAGAAAATTTTAGAGATTCCAAACATCGTGTCCAACTAAACGTTTCTTTTTGTAATCCTGCAAACATATAAGTAGTAACGAGTCGTAGTTAAAATTGCGTTTAGAATTACATTTTGGATCAAACAAGACCCCAAGTATGCATACAACTTGGACCTCACGTTTCAGCAAACTGCAGCCAAAGAGACCGAACAAAGTGACATTGGCAGAACATGTGGACAATAGCTTCCTTTGTTCAATTACTATAATTACACAATTTTGTCTCTAACAAACCACACCTCTTTAAGTTACTATTTGTGTACGAAATTATTTACTGAAATTACTAAAAATTTTATACTTAGAATACATTTAAAAGGAAGTTGACACAAAATGTCCAAGTCTTTTTATTTGATTAATCCTCAAATTATTCATCCACCTATGCTGCGACTTAAGAGGTCTTTCAAAAACATTTTGTATCAATTTGTACGAGATTATAACAGCTTTTGGCTAACAGGCAATAGCAAAATGATGGACTATTATAGCTTATTGATAAAAGAAATATTCAAAACATGAGAATATGTAGTGCCTTCATAAAAGAAAGCTAACGAACCAGTGTCATACAAAGAAACAAAATGAACAAGCAGGAAGAACCCTATTTAATGTTATCTAAACTTTTTAAAATGGACAAAATAGTTATTGTACCCATCAACCAGTTTAACCCTACCACTGGCCTCTGCTAGTGCCGGTACCAAGTCTGGCTAATCCGAGTTCTTATCGTTATCAATGTTTGTCTCTTGTCATCACTATTGTTTTTTTCTAGTGTAGTTCGCTTGTAAATTGTGGCATGTGATTGTAGTTCCCGGCCATTGTAAGTGTTAACTGTTATCCTGGTTTTGTTATTAAACGCTGATTAAGATAATAGATTTAATGACAGCACATTATTTGAATGTCCTATGGTATAAATCGTAGATTTGACGGGAAAGTGCAGACGCGTAGTAGATAATTCTGACCATCAAATCAAGATGCTAATCAAACAAAGTATTTAGCTTAGTTGTAAGTGGACAAGAAGCCAGACTTGAAAGGAAAACCTACTCTGTCCGAAGCATGTAGATCGTATAATAATCCAAAGCTTGACCAATTAAATAATCTGTTACATTAATGTTAGGGGACAACCATTTAATTTTCAGGAGGAGGCTTGGACGATTTTGCTTAGAAAAATTATTTGCTTACATGAAAATTTCGACGAATTATTGATTTTCACCAAATGTCACAACAAATTATTTATTCACAATCTTGCAACAACAAAAAAAATTCTTCATATCAACATTAAATGATACATTTACATGACAGTTGGGATTAGAATATTTATTTTAACTAGCACAAAGATTAAATTATTTATTTACAAAACCGCCCAAGCCGCCCCCCCCCTTTGAAAATCAAATTGTCATCCCCTTACATCAGAATTATTGTTTTAATTTCAGGAGCCGTCACTGAAGACCAATAATATAGGTTAGTATTAATAAGTAAATGGATAAGTTTAATAGACAGTTATGTTACCCGGTGCAATCAATAGTCAGTTCCAAAATTAAGCAATTATGTAAGCGTACTTTCTTTCCGGCGTGCAGAATTTCCGGGTATATAAACAACCTATTGTCTTTTGACGACAGTTCATAGTTTGCGTCATATTCGTACTACTAAAATTCCTTTTGTCCATTGCTTAGGCTCTTTTTATTGTTTAAGAGAACTGTCTTTTTGCACTGCAAAAATATTTATAGTATAACTAATTGACTGTCGTTACTATCAATAAAAATGTCACGAGTACCGAACAACACAGAAGAACAAGAAATTTAATCCACTGAGTTGATCGACAAGAGTGACATTTTTATTGATATTCATGGCAGTCAATTAGTTATGCTTCTTTTTGTGTAGATTTTCAACTCAAAACCGAAATTTTAGATATGGATTATTTTTTTCATTTCAATGCGCCAGTTGTTCACTTGGCGACGACATTGACAAGATATTGTGACGTCACTTTTACCGGTGACTAGAGAATCCTTTATTTTCACCGGTGACAATATGACATTTATTTAACTTAGAAAACTGGATAAGTTACCGCTATCTATATAATAAACATGTAAATATAATTTATGTTCTCTGTGTCATTATTGCATTATATTGACATTGTCATTATAAAATTGCTAAAAATATTTCAACAGATTTTAATCTTCCCACTGCAAATAGGGAGACATTGTTTATGTAGTATCATGTAAAATTTGCGACAAGCCGAAACCGGTTAATTTACGTTATATTCGTGAGGTTAATAGAAGCGAAAAAAAAACTGGAAAAAGATAAGTCTGTATATCTCTATGAATGCATTAAATTGATATTTTTTATAATTTTTAATAATTATAATTTTTTACATATATTTATTCTATGTTATGAAAAATGACTAGTGAGTACTTTCAATAATCGAAATGAATGTCAAGAAAAATACGAAAGCAGTAAAGCAATCCGTTTGTTTTTTTTTTACAGCAAATGAAAGGCGTAAAAAATATACATTTCCAATCTATTCGATAAAATCAATATAAGTGAGAACCGTCCAAAAAGAATAATCCAGACAATGGAACAATCGGCAGATATCACTTATTAATAATGTACATTACAAAAAACGGAGATACACTTGCATATGAAAAACACGGACTCATTTTAAAAACGAACCATGGTTGAGATCAGATACACTGGTAGAGTAAGCATATCCGGTTTCTTATAAGATACTCTTCTAGCTGAAGATGTAATTTAAAGTCAGTTAATGATGTCAGTAAAGTCAAATCCTGAAGTAGAGTCAGATTTTGAAGAGGAATGGTGTTGAAGGGAAAAGATCTGTTATCATACTGAAAACAGATATCCGATAGCGTATCACAAGATTGTGAATTCGACCGTAAATCTTCTAAAGTGATTATTTAAGTAAGATATTTTTGAGCAACAAAATCAGAATCAGAACAAAAATTGTTTATAATACTAGATCTAAGCAAAAAGCTTTTTGGGAGAATAAGTAAATGTATTTTTTGAGTATGACGTATCCGTCCTTCCTCAACACTATAAATAAAAACATCCTACAAGAAAAAAAATGCGATTACATTATCAATTTGATACAAATTTGTTGTAAATCACAAATCCAACAAAGATAATGTTAGTATAGCATGTGAATTGGGTACAGGCCTGCCGCTGGCATTTTGAAAATACCCCCTTTCATATAGTTCCCCAAACAAAATATTGACCCATTCATATAGTAAATTTCAAAAATAAACAACCCAACTGTATAGTATAAATGTGTAATTGGAGTCAGAAAACCATTAATTTCACAGCAGGAATTTCTTACACATCAAATAATGATAAATATTTAATTGATTACAGCAACCAGTAGAGATTCTGGCCACTAGTGAGAAATGCAAGAAATAACAAAATTATACCGAAGCTACTGTTAACCCATTTTTATGCAACTGATGTCTCACCAGCACAGATCAAACCAAACCCCTTGAAAGTCCATTAACACAAAAAAGTGTAAAGGCTTATAGAGAACAAATAAACAAAATGATCAAAATAGGTTTCTGCAGATGACAACTTATGTCTCTTCATTGCAGATCTAATTCATCAACCAAATTATGTTAAGGGTGGACGAGTGTCAGAAATTTTGTAATTAGAATTAAAATTCTGACCTTTTGTTTTGAAGAGAACTACTTATGGAACAACTTGAGCAAGAAATTTTAAAATCCATGCAGGAATTTTTTACATATATTTATTCTATGTTATGAAAAATGACTAGTGAGTACTTTCAATAATCGAAATAAATGTCAAGAAAAATACGAAAGCAGTAAAGCAATCCGTTCGTTTCTTTTTTACAGCAAATGAAAGGCGTAAAAAATATACATTTCCGATCTATTCGATAAAATCAATATAAGTGAGAACCGTCCAAAAAGAATAATCCAGACAATGGAACCATCGGAAGATATCACTTATTAATAATGTACATTACAAAAAACGGAGATACACTTGCATATGAAAAACACGGACTCATTTTAAAAACGAACCATGGTTGAGATCAGATACACCGGTAGAGTAAGCATATCCGGTTTCTTATAAGATACTCTTCTACCTGAAGATGTAATTTAAAGTCAGTTAATGATGTCAGTAAAGTCAAATCCTGAAGTAGAGTCAGATTTTGAAGAGGAATGGTGTTGAAGGGAAAAGATCTGTTGTCATACTGAAAACAGATATCCGATAGCGTATCACAAGATTGTGAAGTCGACCGTAAATCTTCTAAAGTGATTATTTCTATACTATTATTTAAGTAAGATATTTTTGAGCAACAAAATCAGAATCAGAACAAAAATTGTTTATAGATCTAAGCAAAAAGCTTTTTGGGAGAATAAGTAAATGTATTTTTTTAGTATGACGTATCCGTCCTTCCTCAACACTATAAATAAAAACATCCTACAATGCGATTACATTATCAATTTGATACAAATTTGTTGTAAATCACAAATCCAACAAAGATAATGTTAGTACTTCAAGTGGAATTGGGTACAGGCCTGCCGCTGGCATTTTGAAAATACCCCCTTTCATATAGTTCCCCAAACAAAATATTGACCCATTCATATAGTAAATTTCAAAAATAAGCAACCCAACTGTATAGTATAAATGTGTAATTGGAGTCAGAAAACCATTAATTTCACAGCAGGAATGTTCTTACACATCAAATAATGATAAATATTTAATTGATTACAGCAACTAGTAGAGATTATAGCCACTAGTGAGAAATGCAAGAAATAAAAAAATTATACCGAAGCTACTGTTAACCCATTTTTATGCAACTGATGTCTCACCAGCACAGATCAAACCAAACCCCTTGAAAGTCCATTTACACAAAAAGTGTAAAGGCTTATAGAGAACAAATAAACAAAATGATCAAAATAGAAAAGCCAAAATTCAGTTTAGGACAGAGCCATGCATGAGGGAGATACTCCTTAGTTTAAAAAAAAAATCTTAAAATTTAGACATTGCAATAATATTTTGATTAACCAGTTTGAACTCCAGTATCTGTTGTCTATAACAACCGTTTTTAACAATGGACAACCGTCTTGAGATTTAATTTGAATTTTTTGTCGTGTTGCATTTGCATGCAAGGTATGCGATGTATAGGGGAGACCTGAATCTTTGGATTAATCATTTGGGTTTAATACACATAGTTGTTGATTTTTGGTATTTCAAAACCAAGGCAATAGAGTAGCAAAGCAAAAGCGAACTCGAATACTGTAAACAGACTTATTTTTGAGGATACTTTATTTTACGTTTTGTCCTTTCTGGATTACTTGGAAACGATCGATTTGTACTATTTTCTAAATCTAAAGTTGTATTTGTATAGGGTATTATTATTCGCGACAATTTATTTTCGCGAACTTTCCACTCTCACAAAAATCTCGAAAAAATAGTTGCTTTACAGTATTAGAGTGCAGACATGGCAAAAATGAGGACACCAGAGGACGAAAAACAAATATCAAGCATTTACAAGAATACATATAATCGCATATGCAGAAAAGTAAATTCACAGTAACTTCGGTATTTAGATATCATAAACATAGCACTCAAATATAAAGCACTGACAATGTGAACTTTCAAAAACCGTGTCATGTTGCACTAACGACCACTGTCATAAGTCAAACCGTAAAAAAAAATAAATCACGAGAGATATTCATTCTGACAAATGTTTTTTTTTTTTTTTTTTTTTTTTTTCTGATTGGTTTCTGAAACCGACATTTCATATCGATCTATGATAGGCAATGCAGGGATTTGGAGTATATGCACATGAGACAAAATGTCTACAAATACAAAGCAGTGTAAGAACGCTATTATCATTGTTCTTCATCTTGAAGTCACCTTGAGGCCTTCAACATGTCTTGGTTATAGGCAGAGAATTTCTGAGGGGACAAAACTTACAAATTCTCAACAAAATCCTGACAAAGAAAATCCTTTACTTTTATTTGAACTAAATAGACATATGCTGTTGAAGTGGTTATCTTCATAGAACTTTTAACTGTAAACGCGGGTATTATGTGTTTATGTTTTCTTTCTCCACCTTTGTCTTGACTCAAAAACCGAGTATTTTCCTCACCAGACCTTATCTGATTTTCACGTACATTTTAAACCTTTTAAAAATATTTTTCTGTACTGAATATTTTGATTTTGTGAGCACTGATGAGATATAGAAAGTCAGTATTTAGAATTTTGATTAAGTACAATTTTATTTTATGTTTATTATTTTATTAATCCGTGAACTACTTATGTCATGTGCTCACTGGTATATCTTTTTCATGAAAATGTTTCAGAATATTTATTTCAGTGGAATAGATTATCTGTTTTTAACTGATTAAAGATGGTCACTCATCAGATTTTTGAAACTTTCTCTGACTTTCGGAATACTCTTATCTTATCCATTATTATGCGTTAGAAAATTTTGCACACTGACCCCCACTTTTCTTTTCAAAATATGATAGTAAACATTTTCAAAAGACTTCTGACAAAATTAGATGAAATTCTTGATATGCCCCATTACGTTTCAAAGGTTGATTATTTTAATGCAAAGTGAATGAAAAGTCTAGAGAAGTTTGGTTTCCTGCCAAAATTTCAGGCATTTAAATCTCAAAAAGGACCACACTGACCTATCAGTATTTTTTGCTTAAAATGATGTATGATCTATATTCTAATAAATAAAAATAATAATTTTAAATCCTTGATATAATAAAATTGAGGAGTGACCATCCTTAAATAACAAGTTACCAAAGTCACTGTGTAATAGGTTTCTGCAGGTGACAACTTATGTCTCCTCATTGCAGATCTAATTCATCAACCAAATTATGTTAAGGATGTACGAGTGTCAGAAATTTTGTAATTAGAATTAAAATTCTGACCTTTTGTTTTGATGAGCACTACTAATGGAACAACTTGAGCAAGAAATTTTGAAAATCCATGCAGGAATTTTTGAGATATAGGACGTCAAAATTTTGACGGGAAACAGATCTCTCTAGAGTTTTCCTTCAATTTGCATTAGATGTTTATAGGCCTTTAAGTATATGAAATTATAATTGGAAGTTGATTAAATTTTATACACTGTCTATTTTATGTATTTTAAAGTGACTTATGACCAAGAAAATGTGATCCATGTGCAAAAAATTTTAGCACTGTTTGAATGGATAAAACCCGAAGATATAGAATGCTTCTGAAATCTGAGGCTCGTACTCCCTTAAAAAAGCTGTCAGAGCACAAATAATCATTATGAACTAAATAGAAAAGATAAAATCAGCTAACCTATGCAATAGAGAGATAATCATTGGCAAAATTTTAAAAATCTTCTTAAATTTTCCACATAAAATCGTTAAAAAACAACACAATTGTTCTATAGGGAGGAAATATACTGCCGATTTTTATAATATTTCTACAAACGAAATTTTTGTTATGTTGGAGAAATATAAATTGCCAATGTAAGTGTTCTCTGATAAACTCTGCAATTGTATAGATAGATCAAATTTAAAAAAAAAAACTGTTTAAAAACATCAGAAATCAAATACCATGGCTATAAGCCAAAGGCATAATTCAAGAGCTGTGTTATTTATGTGTTTTAAACGTATATATTGAGTTTTAAAACCAGCCATGCTCTGAATAGTTACCACTACATTTCTTCATTAATATCGTTCGTGCAGTTGAATGTTGTTTCTAATATTTTAGGTTTGACTGCCCGTTTTACTACTCCGAAAAAGAATCAGAATTTTACCTCGTCAAATTTCCCTGTAGGATCTCCGAGACAAGGGCGTAAAGAAAAGGCATATCCTAACAATTTATTAGTATTCACTTCATGTGATATCCCGATTAACAAATCTTCATACAGTTACAACATTGGTGGATTAAGTCCATCACATAAATCTCCATATTCTCCTGGCAAGCAAAAAGGAAGAGACATACCAATCGGTTCACAACCCGGATCATCACCAGTTGATATACACTCTGTATATGGCTCACCAACAGTACGAAGCAAGTTTAGAACATCACCAGTTGATATATACTCACCACATGGCTCGCCTAAATTACGACGTAAGTATTGTCTCAATACTCGATGTTATTACAGTGAAATCTGGCAGAATCAAACTTTGTGCTTGCTCACTTTCTGTAAAAAAAAACCAAAATCGCTGTTTTGGTTGGAGTGAAAAAACTTAAGATGGTACCATAATGTTTTAGACATAAGATTTATCAATATAATTATGCTAGTTTAATTCGGGTTCTTTTTAATTAAACGAACGCGTAATTTTTCCACAGAGCTCACATTTTTATAATGACATTATTTTTCTCTAGATCCAAACTTTTTATCTGCTTTATAACACATCAAAAAAAGAAAATCACTTTTCTATAATGGAAAAAATTGTGGACGTTGTTTTCACCAAGAGATATGATCCGCCCTCTCTTCTTTGAAGAGAAGAGCTGATCGTACCCATTGGTTAGCAAAGATGTCAATACAAAGATAAACTTCAAATGGAAATTAATTATTGTAAATAACAAAACACCTGTGATACTGTTAATTTAGTTTTTTCACATGCGCATTCCCACAACTTATGTCTCTTTAGTGCAGTTCAAACAAAAACATTTGAGAAATCCATGTACCGAAATATGTGTCAATCTGATAGAGAACAAATTACCAATAGGATATGAATAGTAAAGCCAAAATCAGCACAGGGCAGAGCTGTACGAGAGGGAGATACTCCTTAGATTTGAACAAAATTTTGTTTAATTTACATATTGCACGTTTCCAAATAAAATGGGTTTTTGGGCCAGCATCTAAGTATTAGCTACTGGGTTGGTTAATACCCTCGGGGAATACCAGTCCACCAGGAGAGTGTAACAGATTCTTTTGTTAAGAGGCTTAAACGTTATTCTTTATTTTTTCTGAGTAATATATGCGAGCGGAGCTCGCACTTATGGTATCGTGTATAGAAATAAGAAAATAATCAAAATATAGAAAAATGAATATATATGATCATTCTGAAAATTTTCGTCCAGGGAGTAAAACTAAATTTACTTCCCGTTCCGGTCAAGTGGTCATGCGCGCACACGAAAAAACGAAGGTTCGGGAATACATTTCAAAAGATTTCTGTCACTTTTCAATAAAATGACGTTTCCAAAATATTTGAATAAATAATGATGAAGTTTTTTGGTAGCAACTCTTTGTTTATTTATTTTCCACACTTCGTATCTAAGGAAATACACAAACGTAGATGACGTCAGGAAAAAGGGAGCTTCTTCGCAGCAAAGTTGACAACATATGACGTTTTACACCTGTCATTCAAGTATGACGTCATAAAGGAGAAGCTCTTAAATTACTGTTCCGGCCCGAATATTAAATCTTGCCCGTATATATATGGTCTATTATTTTATCTAAAAAGACAAAAGAGTGTGAAATGTTCAACAAATTAATTTTGTAAGGCAATGTGGGAGTGGCTGTATTTTTATCGCTCTTTTACCCAACTGTTCTAGGAGCAAAACCGGAACCTTGAAAGGACGATTATTTATCTTTGCAAAACGTTGTGCCATTTCGATGTCGGGTGTTGAAGTTTTTCTTAATCAGAAGACCAAAGCAGTTACACAATACTTGTAAATGGGTATCGGAAATTTGTGTTAAGGGCCATATCACGTCAATCGCCCATCGTCTCATTTTAAGCATAATATCCGCGGTGAGAAGGGCCGGATTGGGTATCATCCCGGTATCCCGACTTTATTTTTTTTTCTAAATCCCGAAATCCCGAACCACAAAGGCACTTAAGAACTGGTGAAATCCCGATTCCTGTGATTTTTCCCTAAAATCCCGGGCTAAAATCATAAGATTCCCAAAATCCCGAGCTTAAAAACTTCTTATCCCAGCACCCCGAAAAAGGGTCGCCTCTCTCCCCTTCCCTCATATCCGTCTTCAGTATCCAAAAAGAGAAGGATGCCATCGCAATACTGCAAGTTTTAATTGATGATATCCAACAAATACTTAATACGTAAGAGGACTTCGCCACTTTTGGCGGATCTATTTTAAATTCATACAAAGACTAATTGAAAAAAGACAGTTGGTATCCAATCCCTTTCGTTTCCCTTCAGTCCTTTTTAATTTAAGTAATTATATTTTTATTCAGTAAGTGTAAGAATTAGGCAGCAGGTAAAGCCTATTTTATAAGCCTCCTCCTTAAATACATGTACAAGATACAATACTTATTTCAACACACACAGAATATAATTTACAGGTAATAACATGAATAAGATAAGTGTAGGTAATAATTAGTTATGGGGGCAGACCTTTTTCGGGAAGTTGGAATTTGAAGTTTTAAGCTTGGGTAGTCGGGAATTCTTTGAAATATAAGCCCGGGATTTCAAGAAATAAATGCACCAAGAAATAGTGATTTCATCATTTTCAAGTTCCTTTTTAAGTTTGGGGCGTCGGGATTAAGAAGAAAACAGTCGGGATTCCGGGATGAGACGGCCTCCACCCACCCCAAATACAGTCGAACCTCGTTGTGTCGAACTCGGTTGTCTCGAAAACTCGGATGTGTCGAAGTGCATTGTCGGTCCCGGCAAATTTCCCCTTTGATTAATGCATTTTTACCTCTGATGACTCGAACTCGGTTGATTCGAAATCTCGGATAACTCGAGTATAATATATGGTCCCGTCTGAAATTTCCTACGCAATTTTACCTCGATATGTCGAAATTTAATTATGCATTAGAGATTCCCAATAAATTGTCTACACATCATAGTCAATCATTAATTAATTATATGTAGTTTAATTATGCATTCGAGATTCCCAATAAATTGTCAACACATCATAGTCAATCATTAATTAATTATATGTCTAGCGTGTAAATGTCATTTGTCAGATAAGCGTGTCCAAGCGGAACTCAACCACGCTTTTCTTTGATTGTTTGTCGGAACGAATTTGAATGAGCCAAACGTAAATGAATTGGAAAAAGAATAATTAGTGATTATAAAGGACTAAAATTATAACTTTAATTCGAACAAACAACTTTTCAACTCTCTGTCAAACAGTCCATAACTTCTTCAGAAATACTCAAGGCTACTTTCGTTTCCATAGTTTCATAGTGAAATTTAAGTGGGAACTTACTCGTTACGTAATACGTGTTTGGACTCTGTTTTGTTTTTTAAATTTTATAGTGCATTCATGCTAGTATGTTTTTTTATTATCAATTTTTTGTTTTTTTAAATTTTATAGTGCATTCATGCTAGTATGTTTTTTTATTATCAATTTTTTTCCAACAAAAATGCAACAGTTACGCTGTGTTGATCGACGGGAAGTGCATTTAACAAAAATAGACCACGTTATGTTCTTGTCTGTTGTTTATCTAGCAAGGAAAAAATGTCCCTATCCATACCTCGATCGATCGGATGTCTCGAACCTCCGATAACTCGAACAGTTTTCGGTGGTCCCTTCGACTTCGACTTACCGAGGTTCGACTGTAGTAGCACCAGAAAAGTAATGATTTTTAGAATCAATACACATTTATGAACACAAGATTTCTTATGTTAAAGGTTGAATTTTGCTTGGAGTCAGTAGTTTTGCGGGGCTACAAAGACAGGGGCTCACAATATACTTTGCAGGTCTACAAGACTGATAGCAATTCAGACAAAGAACAACGCGTTCAGAGATGTTAGGGAGCAACCGTTTGATTTTTATGAGGGGAGGGCAAGAAAGATACATGTGATCCTGGATATTTTTTTTATTCATGCAATCTTTGAGCCTGACGATTTTCTTTCTCACTGGATGCAATCCTAGCATTTTTTTCGGTCAAAATCAGAAATTTTGCTTCATATATGTCATCCTGGTTATTATTTTTTTTTTTATTTATTTTTTCTGCTTCCTCCTGTCCTGATAATTTTTTTGACTAAATTTCTGATCCTGGATTTTTTTTCCCTTTAAAATCAAATGGTCGCTCCCTTAGTGTACGGTGTACCCGGTCATTAATTTTCCAGTTGTTCAGGATTGAGCCCTTAGGATATATGCTTTTATCATATGTTAAGTGATAAATACAGACGTTTTGAATATGTGATACAGTGCATGTAGTTCATTCCGTATTCACACTATGACGTCACACCCTTTATCGCATACCCTTTATTGCATGGCTTACCCTTTATCATACATCCTTAATCGCATGGCTAGCCATGTATCATACCCTTTTTCAATTTTTTTTTTCAATTTGACTTTTTTAAAAAATTGAGGGGGGGGGGGGG
>MJUU01047145.1:29636-48157 GCA_002080025.1 Modiolus philippinarum | reverse complement strand
TTTTTTGTGAGGATCAGTTAAAAAAATCTAGCAAACCTTTTTCCTTTACATGGTAGATTTTATTCAAACCACCTCCAGTCCTTTCCGTCCATTTTGAAATTTTCTTCATACATGCATTTTCTCTTGCCAATTTATGGGATTAAGTAGTCCTCTGTTTAAATATATGATAAACTGTATAATACATGGCAAAATCCGTATCCGGATTTTGCCATGTATTATTCCCTTTTTATTGGACACTCCTCAATTTAACTTTCATCGTGTATAATAATTAAAGAGACGGCTACTGTTCAACAATTTTCAGCATAATGCCACAAGTGACTTATACAGTGTACATTTACATGTATATTAAAAACTCAGAATATCTGAAAACAAAACATTACGAAGAGGGTGATAATTTCTACTTTCCAAAAGTGAACTTCCCGATTTTTTGCTCACCTATCTACATGTATATGCTGGGTGAGTTTTTACCGTCACTTGGAGTCCATTCGTTTGTCTGTCTTAAACTTTTCATTTAAAAATCTACTTTCTATGAAACCACTTCAATTTGCCAATTGTAACCAAACTTGGTCATAATTGCCCTTGGGCGATTCTTTTTCAAAATTGTCCGCATTCCGTACTCCATTCAATATGGCCGCCATTTACATTAGACCCATTTTGAAAACACATTTAAAGGAATTCTTCTCTGAACACAAATAAAACCATGCATGATGTATCGTGTGGTGAACAAGTTGTTGACATAATATCTCAGATTCTGGTACCAGCTATCTGGTTCCATATGCAAAATCTTATTCACTTTTACAAGAAGTCCTTCTTTCCGGATGGCATATGTATCTGGATCTAATCAACATCATAAACAGTCAAAGGTCTCTAGACTACTTCAAGTCCCAGATTCAGTCCACCAACATAAGACACTAGATCGACTGGTTATCGGTTGTGCGGGATTAATAAATACGCAACCCATCTTTCGGATTGGATGTAAACTCAGGTCCACGTGTTGGAAGAAATGCCACGCTTCCTGCACGTTAAAGATCCCTTGTAGCAAGATCTTTTTGAGTAGTCCGTAGGTGATCGGCTACACGGCTAAATTCCCCGCCCATTTCGATTTCATTCTACTTTTCCAGTGGCAGTCAGAATTTCCTGTCCCATGACCCTTTCCTTACCCCAAAATGATTATTTATTAACAAACTTGTTCTCGTCTTGATATAGCTGAAGTATTGCTCAGTAGACGTTAAACAATATTCAATCAATCAATCGACTGGTTATCAGTTTTAACCGAACATNTGTTTTATTATATTTCTTTGTTGGGATTTTTCGATAAAAAACGTTCTTGTTAAAGACCACTTTCGACACGTTTTGAAGTCGAAATGTCATTTGAAAATGGCAGTCAACAAACAATTTTCAACATCGATTTTGAAGTCGCAACATCAATATCTATTTGGAAATCAAATTTCTTTGAAATCGGACAATGTTGAATTTTCCCGCCTTTTTGGCAGCCATTTTAAATATGGCGGTCAATGAACAATTTTTAACATAAGTTTTGAAGTTGTAACATTAAGACCTATTTGGAAAACAAATGTCATTGAAATCAGACAATGTTGAATTTTCTCGCCTTTTTTGGTGGCCATTTTGAAAATGGTGGTCAACAAACAATTTTCAACATCGGTTTTGAAGTCGCAACATCAATATCTACTTGGAAAGCAAATTTCATTGAAATCGGACAATGTTGAATTTTCCCGCCTTTTTTTGGCGGCCATTTTGAAAATGGCGGTCAAGGAACAATTTTCAACACCGGATTTGAACTCGCAACATCAAGATCTATTTGGAAACCAAATTTCATTGAATCGGACAATGTTGAATTTTCCCGCCTTTTTTGGCGGCCATTTTGAAAATGGCGGTCAAGGAACAATTTTCAACATTATTTTTGAAGTCGCCACAGCATGGCAAACATTTCATCAATTTACACTTAACCCTCATCTTCTATAGTTTTGGAAATAATAAATGAAAATACGAAAATTTTAAAAATTCGGTAAAAAAAAGGGCAATAACTCCTACAAGGGTTTATGGATTTTCTTCAAAATTTCAGGGTGGGTAGATCTTGATATGCTGAACATTTTTGAAATTATACTTGACCTCTATCTGCTACACTTTTTGAAATAAAAAATAAAAAATGCACAAATTTTGAAACTTTTACGGAAAAGGGCAATAACTCCAAGATGGGTTTTCGGATTTTTTTTCAAAATTGCAGGGCAGGTAGATCTAGCTATGCTGATCACTTTTATTTTGTGTCAGGTGTCAGATTTTTGATATCTGTAACGGCTTTCAAGTTATTGGCCAAAAACTGCAATTCACACCTATGTTCTATTTTTAGCAACGGCGGCCATGTTGTTTCACCTACCGCCTAATCGAACATAATTTTGAGAAGCCATACTCTGGTGATGATTCAGGCCAAGTGTGGTTACATTTGGCC
This sequence comes from Modiolus philippinarum, assembly GCA_002080025.1. Classification (NCBI taxonomy): domain Eukaryota; kingdom Metazoa; phylum Mollusca; class Bivalvia; order Mytilida; family Modiolidae; genus Modiolus; species Modiolus philippinarum. The sequence continues at coordinate 45,690 of MJUU01047145.1, read as the reverse complement.
CAGTGGTTTCAGAGGAGAAGATTTTTGAAATTGTTGACGGACAGACAGACAGACGGACGACGGCCGCATAGTGATGGCAAAAGCTCACATGGCCTTTTAGGCCAGGTGAGCTAAAAAGAAAGGTACTCACACAAACAAGAACATTGCCTCGAACAGGAGGAATACATATCAAGGTTCAAAACTACCAACGCAAAATGTACAACCCAAGCGCAAACAGGTGCCTGCCAACCAAAGGGGTGGTAACAGTGGACCTACACGTTACAACAAATCCAGAAGACAAGACATGTACACAGAGAATTATGAGTATGACCGTTCATATATTCTTTCACCGAGAAAAACACACACAAATCACACACAGAAAGAACTAAGTGTTGGCATTGTGATGAAACAAATTATGTAGCAGCTTCATGTAGATATGATAGTCCTTTACAGGGTAGAAATTGTTTAAAATATGGACACAAGGCCAAAATGTGTAATTATTAGGTAATTGGCCAAGATTTTAGCGCCGTAAGGGGTGGTAGCTCTCGTTCAATAGGTTATAAGAAAGGTCGCACTCTTCGTCGTCAGAAACGTGGCGGGAAAAAGTCTCGATCAGCGAATACTAAGAAGCAAATGTATGTCAATTATTTAAATATTCGTGGCCTCACATCAAAAATCCATGATGTGAATAAACATCTAAATGATGCCGACGTGACAATTTTCAGTTGCGTTGAAACCTTTTTAAAAACGAATGACAGGTCATCTAAACTTAATCCAAATTACAACTGGATAGGTAAAAGTCGGAAAACAGGCAAAGACAAAGGTGGTATAGGTTTTTGCGTGAAATCTGACTTACCGGTTTTAGATGACAATCTATTAAATAGTAAAATTGACAAATATGAACGAGTTTGGTTTTTGGCCAGATTAAATTTTCTACAAACTGCAGTCGGGATTGCACACTTCCCGAATGACAATGTTGGTATAAATGAAACTGACGTACTTATGTATCAATTACTAGTAGATACATCTGAGTTAAACTCGTTGGGTTATGAAATTATACTTCAAGGTGATTTTAACGGTCGATGCATTAGTAAATGCAAATTTACTTGAAAGAATATTATTTGTTAATCGCCTCCGAGTAAGTCTTATAACGGTTATCGCCTACTGCAATTTTTAGAGGCTAGTCAGGTTTGCTTGGCAAACGTTCTAAACTGTTGTTCAGGGCATTTTACAAGAATCTTAAATAACCAAAGATCTGCAATAGATTACATTCTGTTGTCAAATACTTTGGCTTGTGCAGTTGAAAAAATGCGGATCGATGACGACTTTAACTCTTTTGACTTGCACTGTGATCATGTAATTATACGACTTACTCTCGGCTTATCAAATAAGTTAAATATAAGTAAAGATAGAGCGGCTTATCCAGATCATTGGTCAATCAATGAAAAACTGATTGGGCATCTTTTCAAAACATGCTAAATGAGGCCTTATCTCCCTTTATTTAAAATGTAAAAGTTCAGCAGATATTAATAACCTGTGGGAAGAATGAAAATTGATCGTGAATAAAACAGCTACGCATACAATTGGTAAGGTTAAAATTGTTACAGGCTACCTCAGTTTTTGGGATAAGGAACTCGATCTACTGCTGAAACGTCGTCGTGAAGCAAACCGGCTAAAACGGATCCATATACTAATTTGCAACGTCCTCCTTGTTTAATACTGATTTTAGGATAGTTCTGATTGTCTTTACGATGACTAGATGTAAGTTTTCCAATTAACGCCGGTGAAAATTAAAAAAGGATCAATTGGTTATTTATAACCTACCAAAAATGGAGTAAACTGGAGGCTCAGAAACTGAGCCGATATCGCCCACCTGACAAAATGCTTCTATGCCATGAATGACCAAAAAAAATGATTTCTTTCCATTGGGGTCTAATGTAAGCTATGTTCTCCATTGGCACCCATGTTTTTTGTCAGATCTTATTGAAATGAGTAATGATCTTTACAAAATACCTTATGTACATCATTCCAATACAGTTGAGTTCAATTTGCTTCAATATTTTCAGAGCAGGTCATGAAGGATTGATTTTCATTTTAGCTCCAATGTAGAACTATGTTCACGCTGGCGACCATGTTTTTTATTGGATCGGAACGAAATGAGCAAACTTTGTCAAGGACCTTCCATGGATCATTCCTGTAAAGTTTGGTTGAATTTGCATCAGTGGTTTCAGAGGAGAAGATGAAAATGGGATTTTTCCATTGGGTCCGATGATCCATGCTGGCAGCCATATTTTTTTATCAGATCAGAACGAAATGAGAAGTCTTTGTAATGGATCATTTTTACATCATTCCTGTAAAGTTCTGTTGAATCTGCATCAATTGTTTCTGAGAAGATAAAAATGTGATTTTTACTATAGGATCCTATGTTAAGCAAAAGTTCGGAGCTTGCTGCCATGTTTTATGTTGGATCGAAGCGAAATGAGCAATCTTTGGCAAGGACTTTGCTTCACTGGTTCAAGAGGAGAAGATCAAAATTGGATTTTCCCACTGGGTCAAATGATCCATGCTTGCGGCCATGTTTTTTTATCGGATCGGAACGAAATGAGCAGTCTTTATAATGGACCTTTATTACATCATTTCTGTAAAGTTTGGTTGAATTTGCATCAATTGTTTCTGAGAAGATGAAAATTTGATTTTTACCATAGGGTCCAGTGTTAAGCAAAAGTTCGGAGCTTGCGGCCATGTTTAATGTCGGATCGAAGCGAGATGAGCAATCTTTGTTAAGGACTTTGAATGCATCATTCCTGTAAAGTTTGGTTGAATTTGCGTCAGTGGTTTATGAGAAGATAAAAATGTGCTTTCCGTAGGGTCTTATGTTAAACCTAAGTAACGCGCTGGCGGCCATGTTTTTTGTCGGATCGCAATGAAATGAGCAATCTTTGTAAAACACCTACCATACATCATTCCTGTAAAGTTTGGTTGAATTTGCTTCAGTCGTTTCAGAGGAGAAGATGGAAATGTGATTTTCCCACAGGGTCCAATGTTAAAGTATGTCATGTTTGCGGCCATTTATTTTATTGGATCGCAGTGAAATGAGCAATCATTGTAAAGTATCTTCCATACATCATTCCTGTAGAGTTTGGTGGAATATTCTTCAGTCGTTACAGAGAGGATGAAAATGTGAAAAGTTAGGGTCCAATGTAAAACCTAAGTTCCGCGCTGGCGACCATGTTTTTTTTTTGTTTTTTTTTATCGGAACGAAATGAGCAATCTTTGTAAAGAACCATACATATATCATACCTGTAAAGTTGAATTTGCTTCAGTAGTTACAGAGGAGAAGACGAAAATGTGAAAAGTTTAACGGAGGGACGATGGACGCCAAGTGATGATACAGTTAGCCGTTAACTGAAGGATGATTTACATTATTGATTATCAACAATTGGGACACTTCATCAGGTTAACAATTTGCCATCCTAAAAGTGGAAAATAATTTCTCAATGTCCCGTTTTAAGTCATTTTCACGTTGTATTTTGATTGAACGGGACATAGAATGAGAATTTTTTTTCCACTTTTAGGATGGCAACTTGTTAACCTTCAGTTAACGGCGAACTGGATTATCGGGCGAAAAAAATACCAGATTTTCATCGTATCCGTTTCGGAATTGATTTGGAAAAACAAATGCATTTTAGCGTTGTTCAAATACATCAACACATTAAAATAGCAACTTGAAATTGCAAAATACAAAACTATTTACAAAATCAACTGTGTATCGTTTGTTTTGTTGAGTAGTATATTTCACGGAATATGGTTATTGTTTGTTATGTTTAAGTTTCCCATGTAAATGTGTTTCATTTGAAAATTTCTTGAAACTGATCGTTTTAGTTTTTTTAATTTTTTTCCTAAAACATGTGAAAATGAATTTCTCAGAATTTTCAATGAAGGCCGGAATGAGATTTCCTATATATTATGTATTTCCTATATAATACATAGATTAAAACTTCTATTGTCATTTCATCTTATTTGGTTGTTTTTCGCTGAAACAATTCATAATATATTTCTGTGATGTGAGTAAATTTTAATTATTAAAATTTATAGGTTTTCTGAACTATTCATTTATAAGCAAAATACAAAACAACAACAAAACACACACAACATCTCTTCTTTGAAATTTTTAAATCGAGTGGAAACAGAATTGAATTTATGACTTCAGTTTTAATTAAAGGCCCTGTCACACTATAACGTTCTAGCCAACGTGTGCCGACGTTCGCGAATTTTTATAAGAACGTTGGCACACGCCGAAGAAATTAAAGCAATTCTCTTGTTGGACGCATTCATAGCGTCAGGCTTACGGGTTACAACGTACGGAAGACGTATCCATAACTTGTATGCAGCGCTCACAAAACGTGGAACAGCGTATGACAACTTTGCAAAGGCGTTTTACTAGCGTACTTAACGTATATCGAACGCATCCATAACTGTCTTCTAGCATTCATAGAACGTCTGTATAGCGTTTTGACGATCATTGTAAGATCAGCTAGAAATTTTTCATCTAAATGTCATTTGCAAATGTAGAAATGGGTAAAAATGGCACCGAAAAATATGATAGATTTGCAGGAGGGATATGTCCCTCAAAAATCAGAAAAAAATATTTTCAAAACAATATGTCAGTATGATACTGAAATAAAACGGCTATTCACAAGTTACTTTGGAATTTTGTCTTGTTCTTTGACCATTATTTTTATAATAAAACATTGGTTACTACGTAACTCCTTAGTTACAAGGACGCCCGGTTTGGGTTCTTTACACGTTAAAAACAACTTTCGAGAAACTACTACATATCGCACACAATGCGTGCATAGCGAACATCTAGCGTTCGTCTAACGTCTGCATAACTTATCAACAACACGTTGGCGAACGTCGTGAAATTTTGAGCATGTTCAAAATTTTCCGACGCACCCAACGTTCAACAACGCATGCCAACGTGTGTCGACGTGTTGGTAACGTGTTACTAACGTGCCTATAACTTATATAACGCACACCAGCGTATACGAAAATATACTCACACGCTGGACACACGCTGGTGCTGTGCGTTATAGTGTGACAGGGCCATAAGTTCGTCACAGTTTCATGATTATGCGATGATTTCTTCATATTCCAACTCTTTGTCAAATCTTGAGAAAGAACGACATGAAATGCTTGATGATGTAAGAATCAATGATTACTTTTTTTATTTTAAGTCGAATTCAAATGAATAAAAGATTCCTGAATAATACTCATGTAGAATCGGTGAAAGGTACTGCAAATAAATACAATTAAAAAATAACATAGAAACTATCCACAGCCTGCTAAGCTCAACTCAATGCGCAGCATTGTCACATGTTGCACATATCAGTTAATAGGAATGGACTATAATCATTCTTTTTAACAGATTCAGTCATGCATAAAAAGTAGTTTACACACTGCTTCCAAAGCATTCACTGCAGCTGTCATCCCATAATGCATCATGCATATTAATATGGTTGATGTGGGACATGTCAATAAGCAGGAATGGACTTTAATCATTCTACCTAACCAAGCCACTCATGCATAAAATGTAGGTCACAGACAGCATCTAAAGCATGCATTCTTGTTGTCATCCCAAAAAATGCATCATACATACCAATATGGTTGATGTGGGACATGTCAGTAAGCAGGAATGGATTTTAACCATTCTACCTAACCAAGTCGCTCATGCGTGAAATGTAGGTCACAGAGAGCATCCGAAGCATGCATTGTTGTTGTCATCCCAAAATGCATCATACATTTTGCATGACGAGGAAATGGATCTTAATCAAGGGAGACTCTGTAATAAGATAATGATATTTAAGTAAAAAAGAATAACAGGAAACACCTACAATGGCTTAAAATTGCAATCACAAGCCACAACCAAGTATTTTTTAACAACCAATCTTAATTTTCGTTACCTTGTTGATGCATTTAGTGTCGCTTGTACAAAGTTATTTGACGTAGGAAGGGTTTTATTTTTTTTATTCTTCAAAACAAGTTTGAAAATGTAATGTGTATCATTTTTTGAGAGAGAGCGCAAACATTTTGGAGAGAAAAAAAATAAAAATATAACTCGGTCACTGAGAGCCTCCTCTAAATGCAGCAATTTACTCAAAATCAAATTTCTTTGAGTGGAAGATAAAAATTCAGTTGAAAGTTTCTCAATAGGCATAATATAGTATTTTAAGAATTCAATCCCCCTCTAATGCTTGCATCTACATACATAAATGTAATATTTCAAAACTAGAAACACATATTGTTCAATACAGTCATTGTGTCTAAATTGGTTTAATCCAAGAATTATAATTAATATATCAGGGTTCAAAACTAAGTTTTGATTTGAGAAAAAAATCACATGTGGATAACCAAATTTTTTTGGTATGACAGCATTCCTTGAATAAATGTTGATATGCTTCTGGTGTTCGAAACAAAAAGTACACAATTCTGTTTCTTTTATCTTACACTTAAATAAAAGAGAATTTGTAGCAAGTATTCTATGCAGTAATTTGAACTGAAAATTCTGTAGCTGTGTATTCCTAGTAATAGAAAAGACACAAGAATAAATTTCATTCCAATTATCAATCTCAAGATTTAGTGTCTCAGACTACTTACCCTTTGATTTGATTTTCCTTGACCAACAAAAAATTTATACAAGAATTTACTAGGCTTCTGACATTTTTTAGCTTGTCAATATAAATGGTATCCACTATATCCAGTCTTTCTTTTCCAACAATTTCTCTTTTCCACTCTACCAGGATTGCACTTAAGATACTATAGAATTCAATAAAATTTGTGGACAAATCCTGGTATTTTTCCACAAATTCAGTGTAATTAAGAAAATCTCTAACAAAGTAAACACCATTTTTACTTTAGTTTGTTTTAATTATCATTTCACCACTAATTTGAATATTTTTATTCAGACACAAAGGTTGTGACAAAATACTGTATGAATCCTATAACTCGATTGACTTATCTTCCTCACTAAGTTTTGAAAAATTATAAATAATATCCTTCCAAAATGCATTTAATTTCTTTGAAACCCACTCCATACCCTCTTTATTTAGTGACATAATTTTATCGCCACCAAATTTTTCTGAAGTACTGAACAGTAATATTTTCCAAGGAGAATGGTTCAGTTGATCAAGCAGTTTCGTCAACCATGTCATTTTCTGTGCATAGCAGAAAAACCGGATATGCGGTACCCTCAAACCCCCATCCTCTAGATCATTTATCATCACTGATCTTTTATCTTTATCGGGTTTTCCATCCCAAATAAATTTATAGAAAATATCTTGTATTTCTTGAAAAACTGAGTCTGAAGGATTTGGCAGAACTGTCGAATATTGAACCAAGAGAGGCACAGCTAAAGTTTTATTTACTATTAGGATTTTAGTTTAAAAAAGTTTATATATATTAATGGTTTCATTTATCTTGTTTCTTGTCTAATACCACATAATATTTTTTCATATCTTAATATTTTTTCAAAGTAAATATAAAACTATGATGAATTTCATTCATTGCATAATTATATTCTATAGTACAAAAGTATTTCTCTGAAACCAATAAGAAATTAATGATAATTTTATTACATAAATTAGTCCTCTCTGCATTGTAAAAGTAGGTAAGGTAACAAAATCAGTCCGGCTGTGTCAAAAGATACATACCGGTAGATAAGAGCTATAGATTATATATGGGTTACATCTTTTTTGGGGGGCGGGGGGCATAAAAATTGTTATAAGCAAAGTTTTTCAAAACAAAAGGTAATGGTTTCATTCTTATTACAATTTTCTGACACTGATATTCCCTTCAAGATCTATATGTTACAGTGAATAGGTGAAATCAGAAATAACAGGTAATTACTAAACAAATCAGTAAATACCTGTAATTACTAGCCAAATGAGGAATTACACGTATTTACTGATTGATTCAGTAATTACAGGTAATCACTGAATTTCCTGTCATTTTAACAACTATTTACTAACTTGCAAAAACACAAAGATAATTTTGGGATTAAAGAAATTTAAAGTCCTGCGACAAATATATGAAAAGGAAAGAAAATGGTGTAAATGCCAAGGAGGCAAGATACCATCTCCAGGTTAAAATAAATAGTTGTACTTTGTAATGAATTAATGAAAATTGAAATTAATTCCAGTTTCACAATGTCTAGTTATTAAAAGTGCCAAGGTCGTATAATGAGTCCTTTAAAGGGCTCAATGCACATATTAACCTACCTTGGAAGTATGAAGTGATCAATGGACACTGCAAAATCAGAGTATAGAAGATGAAGCCAAAAATGTAAATAGAAGTGACCTAATAAAAAACATAAAACAACACAGTACCTCAACTGCAGTTGATATTAACCACCTCAACACGCTGACAGGGTGCTCACAGCTTAGAGGTCTGCAATAAGCCTTATTTTGTAAAACTATTTGTAACTTTGCATTTTCAACTCGATTAAGGTAGCACAACAGTCTTCTGAAGAAAATTTTCGGTCCTTGACTTTTTCAAAATGAGAATAACTTTTACATCTTTACTGGTAGCTGAATTCTGTTGGCTTTATCCGAAAGATCCATTAAAATACAACAAAACCGTGTCTCAGATTTTTAATATAGGATCTGGTTTGAAAATAAATGAAATTTAAATTTTAACTCGAAGAAATTTTGCTTTTTCAAAAGTTAAAATTAATTTAATTCTCTAAACACGACTTTGTATCAAAAATCTGAGACACGGTTTTGTTAAGTCAATTTAATCATATTCCTTTAATTTGATACCTCGTTTGTCATTGCATTCTTATTAATAACAAAGTTACATGCTTTCAAAGTCAGGGACCGAAAATTTTCTTCAGAAGACTGTCGTGCTACCTTAAAGTAAAAGTACAAGTAAACGACAGTAGTATTAAATTGTTCAAATTGAATAAATTTTTGTTGAAATGTTAATATACTTAATAATTTCTTTAAAAATCCAATTTTACTGTTTTATTCAAAGATCGATTATCGATATTGCAAGTAATAACGCAAAAGTCAAGCTTCAGAGGTCCCCGGGGGTATTCACAAGACCAATAGTCAGACTTGTCTGACACGAAAGTTTTACCTTGCTTGTTATACAAATTTAATTTCAGTTTCATATATCATTAAGCATAGATCTTGAAAGGAATATGAGTGTCAGAAAATTGTAATAAGAATGAAACCATTACCTTTTGTTTTAAAAAACTTTGCTAATAGCAATTTTTATCAAAATTCTAACCACTTAAAAATACTGAAGCTTCATTCCGTGTATGGCACTAGGGAAAAGTCCTTGGTACTGGATTTGGATTCCTTTTTCGATTTTTTTGGTAATGAGTACTTCTTTTGTGACAACTTTTGGATTATGGCTTTCAATATTATTTGATATTAATGCTGCTTATGAGAGGTAACTCCTTGAAACACGTGTACAGCATAACGACATTTACAGTTTTTTATACAACATCTGTATTATTTGTACTTCAAACATTTCCAAATATATAAATCCCAACATTTACAAATATAATTAGATTTACCAAAACCGCCTAACAAGGTAAACTTTTGCATAAGAAAAAGTCTATGAATAACTGTTGAACTATGTGTTGTACATATATTTTCCATTCAATCTATTTTGACTTTGCTATACAATATAGAGTTAATATAATATGCATGTACCTTCAATTTGAGTTGCAGTGTATGATCCCTTGACCCTTACTTAAATTTCGAAAGCTGTTTAAATGATACCCTCAATGAAAAACTGAAATTCTGACCAATCGGCAAATTTCAGCTGGATATTGTTTTGGGTTTGGCAATAGTGGCATTAGATTTATGCCTTTTAATATTTATCATTTTTATTATTTCATAAGTATTTATTTATTGATTTGTTGTTTTTCTTTCGTTAAACCGCACTAAGCTAAATTTCACCTATAACTTTTTCATTACTATTTAAAAAGTTATGCCAAATAATACCATTAGTGTACCAGGGATTACACGTAATTCCTAAATTTCAGTAATTACATGTAATCACTTATTGTGCTTATTTACTATAACATATACATATAATAATTCTGTTAATTTTGTAATTAAATATATATATTTTTACAGTGACATCGCATCACGATATTTCGTGCAGCTTTCATTGGAAGCAATGTAACAGGATTACGCGTGGAAAATTTTACCATTTTGTCACATTTACCTTCAAATGTTTTAAAAACAGATACAAACAGCATAATGAGCAAAACAACGTTTGAAAATAAAAGTTTCAATTGGAACACAACAGATGCATCAAACTTTTCGTCTAACAGTTCTTTGGAACAAATTGAATTCGATGCCTTCATTAACACTAACTTATTAGCATTTTGGTTTTTACTCACGCTTTGCATTGTGGGTACAACTGGTAACCTACTTACTATAATTGTTTATACACGAGTTGAGGAGATGAAGAAGCGGTCTGTCTGTACGTTGATTCTTTGGCTATCCTGTGTTGATTTATGTGAATCCACAATATGTATGCCATTCGAAATGTACCTTCTTCGATTCAGCTATACATTTGCAGATGAATTTGCTTGTAAATTTTTTCGGTTCTTTACTCATGGGTTATCCATAACGTCTGGACTTTTGCTAATTAATCTAGCTATACAAAGGTATCAGAGAACCTATGCTCTGGTTCCTGGATGCAAGAAACCATTTTCATGTGTCTCGAGGATTTTTTGTTTACGACAAATTACGTCATGGGGAGAAGATAATGTCCATTACAGTATTTTGTGTTTTGTTATCTTTTGCACATCGTTTATTGTTTCATCTCCGTTAATAGTGTTTAGTGGAATTGAAGAGTTCAATTACAGCGGCACTTCCGGAAAGGAGTGCTATGTTTCAAAGCAATACCGAGATAATATAACTGCCGGGTTATAGGGGGCAGGCACTGCTTTACTTGGATTTATTGCTATTGGTTTACAGTGTTATTCATACGGAAGAATCATTTGGCTTCTATACAGACAGGCAAAGAACAAAACAATAAACGCTCAACAAATTAATATCGACACCTCAACATTGAAAAGTCCAACAGGCACATGTGTAGAAGAGGAAATTGATGACAAAAATGCCGAAAATACCCAACAACAGGCCTCAACAGCCAAAAATAAATTTGAAAAAGCTATTCGTTTAACGAAGAGTCTCATAGTGGCTTCCTTGTTTTCATGGCTAGGATTTATTTTATATATAACAGGAACAGCTATCAGAATTTCAAATCCTGAATTTGAAAAGGGTATTCGATTGATATCCGCTCTACTGATTCGTGCCCATTTCATTAACAATGCTATCAATCCGGTTGCATATTTTTTCATTGATCCTAATTTTCGATACGCCATCAGGAAATTTTACGCGTAATGTCGTACTAATTGCAAAAATCTTGAGAATCATTTGGAGTTTCAATCTCATAGATGAGGGAGTAATTACTTGTAAGCAATTTTGACTGATTAAATGAACGATGAATTCAGTTTCAAGTGATGCATGGACAATAATCGGACAAATGAAACAAAGACTTAAATTTCAAAATAATCCCGACTTCCCCTGCTTACAGAGTATTTGTTTCTTAGTTGTTTCGTTACGCTACTCTAGCATTAATTGTACAGACTTTACCATAGTTATCTCCGTGACCGCCTTTCTTATCAAGGCTTCAAAAATTTTCGTCTCATTCAATCATTAGAAAAGTTCTTGAATGGGTATCAGCCCTTGTTGAAACATGTATAGTTTCGGTCCAAACTGTGATTCAAGATTCATATTTTACTTAGTACTGGCTGAATGCTTTTGAATTGCTAAAGGACACTCCCACAATGAAAAAGGGCAAGGGGTGCGACATACCACCCGTTAAACCCGCCATTTCTTTTGAAATGATTGTATCAAAACAGGGCCAGAACGGTTTGCAATGTTTCCAACGATGTCTTTTTGCCCTTTGGATTTTGGCTCTTTGCAATTGTGTTCAGTAATTTTGTTAATTTTTTATATTACCCCCCATTGTATATATAAAACGGCTGTATATTTTAACTTGTATTATCAGAACCTATGAACCTACCAGCGTTGTATACATAACAATGTACAGACGTAGCGTAGTGTCCATTTTGGGTACTAGCTGCACGTGATCCTTGATACTGGCGCAACGAGAAATAAGATAAACGAATAAAATATGGAATGAATCATAGATTAAACTTAAAAGATAACTTTAAATTCCTTAAAAATCCGTAAAATAATGAAACTTTTTATCATTTGTACCAAAGGGCTTATCAATAAATAATCAATCACATAGTCCATCTCTAGTTTCTAACTGGTTTTTAACTCAAGCTGTTGAAGTTTAGTTTTCGAGAGGCTCATTATCTCGTTTTTGGTTCTCAATTGTACAGATAGCAAACTTTTCCATCTTTCTCGAAAAAAGTTCTTTTATGACGGCCAACATCTACATACTCCTTGGAACATCGTCTATAATTTGAACTACATTTTCCCACACATTTGTGATATTCTCTGAGGGCAGTTATAAAAATAGTATGCCATCTTTCATGTCTTGACGTTTAAAAATTTCTTGATTTGTCCAAAAATGCTTAATTTAACGACACAAAAGTGATCTGTGCAATATTGTCAGAATCACATAAACTGTCTAACGGGTATCATGCGGCCAATGAGATGGAGTTAATAGTTCAAATTCACTCAATTCTGATGAAACGTATAATTAATCGAAGTAATTTCTATATTTGTTACACCGTTTGTTATGTCAGCCTCCCATTAACACTTTTCTCATCGACTCCCTTTGTGTCTTTATTTCACGAAATCATTATATAGCACCTCAAATTCCTTGACAAACTCCAACTGCATATTTTCATAAGCACTAAAATAAAACGAAAATTCACTTTAAATATGTACATTTAAGTACAATGTAAAATAACGGTTTTGTATGCAACTATGTAAAAACATCAATCTTTTTTTTTCTTCATTCGGACTAGCAGTCATAAATCTTTCTTTTACGATGAAAATCACCCACTTTATAATCAAAGTTATCATCTTTCCCTATTGCTATCTCAGACTGCAAAATACTTTCGCAAAAGCCGTATCCGGTTAACCCCGTAATATCAAGATGCTGATTTGAAGTTATCAAGAAATTCTTCAAACGATTGACAAGCAAGTTCCTTTTAATCCACTTCGCCAGAAATCTCGAGGAAACCATAAGTTGTTATTGTTTTCATAGTCTTATTAAAATTGGATCCACCAATTGTACTTAACAGTCAATTCCATGCAGTGACTGTAGGGAACAATTGGTAGATCTAATGTTTTTAGATTGTTGTTTTCATGATTCAACTTTATCTTTTCTCAAGAAAAAATAATAAAAAAAAATAGTACAAAAATTACAATGCGCTATCTAAGTTCGACTATTAGCATTCAATTTCATTTAATTATAAACATCTCCTACCATGTATCACCCAAAGAAAGATATTTAAAAATGTTCAACTCCTGGTAAGATTGTGGTAATTCTACCAATACCACCCCATTTTCACAGAACCAAATGTTTGCAGCTATTGCGAGAGCGATTAAAATAGTTTCATATGCATGTGAAAGGGAAAGGATATGGGGTAAATGTGTTCATTTTCTTTTGCTTTATATTTTAGTTGCAAGCTATTATTTCATTATTGCTTTTCTTTATTTATTTTACATTGTTATATATATAAGTTAAGTTAAAAATGGCTATAATATAAGATTTTAGTTGCATGAAATTAGTATACATATTTCTGAAACTTAGAATAATATGTCAATATGTAATGCAAACCTGAATCTCAATTTCTTTTACCTGAATAATGAAATCACACTTAGATGAGATAATAAATAGATTTACAGTTTAAAAGCTTTAAAACAATTCTTAAAATTTTACAACATTTACTTGTTTCTAATTATTAAAGTCAGAAAATAAGAAACGGGAAAAATTCTATTATCTCTCTTTTTTCATAATTTCAAAGGGCTTTTCGTGCATTTGTGGTTAAATTCTGTATGGGACTTTTGCTACATTTTATACTACTGAAAGTAATATATAATCTAGCAGTAGAATATGCAGATCATGCCTTCATCATTTCGGTTTTAAGAATCGGTTACAATTTTTGTCTGTTTGTTTTTCTTATTTCTTATAATAAAAGGGAGGTAAGTATAAACTATCAGAAAACAATGTCAAATCAGTATGGATTATCCCTATTACATCCCTGTCTGGTGGATACTAAATAGCATATACAGTGGGTAATATTTAGCTAGGCTATAGCCTAGCTATATAGATAGTTCTTGGGGGATGCGAGGAGTACGCTTGTGCAGTGAGGAGAACGCATGCGCAGAAGACTTTTGACCAATAGGAATTTCAGATTCTCGAAAATCAAAAGGCGTCCAGTTTCGTCCTGATGAAACGGGGCGGGGTTTAATTTTTCTGTTTCCTTGTGGAAGTTGAAAAGTATTATAAACATTTACTATAGGTGGTACAGGGAACAGGTTTGAAGAGGGTGTTGGGATTGGTATTGCAATATCGCTTAGCCAGATTCATAAATATAGATATGATAAAAAGAATAAGAACAGTAATGTATAAATTTAAAACCAGAAGTTAATAATTAAAGATGAGGTATTGTGCAATAATCAATAATATATAAATACTATAAAAGACTTTTCAATTGTGTTAAACAAAGCGTGATAGTAGTTTGTTGAGATACTTAGGCAATGGAGAACGAAAGGTGGAAAGATATAGAATTGCGTTTTTTGCGGAAGAATAAAGTTTCTGTATTTGTTATCACCGTTTGTTATGTCAGACTCCCATTAACACTTCTCATCGACTCCCTTTGTGTCTTTATTTCACGAAATCATTATAATGCACCTCAAATTCCTTGACAAACTCTAACTGCATATTTTCATAAGCACTACAATAAAACGAAAATTCACTTTAAATATGTACATTTAAGTACAATGTAAAATAACGGTTTTGTATGCAACTATGTAAAAACATCAATCTTTTTTTTCTTCATTCGGAACAGAAGTCATAAATCTTTCTTTTACGATGAATATCACCCACTTTATAATCAAAGTTAACATCTTTCCCTTTTGCTATCTCAGACTGCAAAATACTTTCGCAAAAGCCGTATCCAGTTAACCCCTAAATATCAAGATGCTGATTTGAAGTTATCAAGAAATTCTCCAAACGATTGATAAGCAAGTTCCTTTTAATCCACTTCGCCAGAAATCTCGAGGAAACCATAAGTTGTTATTGTTTTCATAGTCTGATTAAAATTGGATCCACCAATTTTACTTAACAGTCAATTCCATGCAGTGACTGTAGGGAACAATTGGTAGATCTAATGTTTTTAAATTGTTGTTTTCATAGCCATTATAAACTATATCCTACTAATGTGCATTCCAAATCTTGCATGTAGATTTTATCAAGTCTGGAGTCACAACAAAAATATATGAGTTTAACGACAAGTTTGAATAAAAAATTTATTTTTAAATGCTTATTGATGAAATATTTCTTGGTGAGTTTGGTAAGAGATTTCCAAACCTTAATTGTAAATATTAGAAAGTAAGCAGGGTACAGGCTTGTTCTAGTTTGTAGTATTGAGACTGTGTTTTGATAACGAGTACTTTATACCAACGAATATCTCTGTCAGTTTGATATGTTTGATAGATACCGCGGAACTCAGAAGTTATTCATTCAATAAAACTGGATAATGTACTTTCTCGTCTCCCTACCAGTTTCTATGTTTAAGTTCCGTTTAAAAGTGAATCTTGTGTCCCAGCGACAATTCTAGCCGCATCTGGTTGTACATTCTCGATCTTTTCAATTAAAAGATAATTGTTTGTCCCAGATAACAGGTTTAATATATGTAAGATATATCTGTTCAATTTTTATGCCCCCGGATCTTTAGATCGGAGGCATATTGTTTTTGTCCTGTCTGTCTGTCTGTCTGTATGTCTGTCTGTCCGCAACTTTAACCTGGCTCATAACTTTTAAACCAGATGTTGTAGGA
>MJUU01047143.1:0-12398 GCA_002080025.1 Modiolus philippinarum | reverse complement strand
TTACATAATCAAGAGCAAAAAAGTGTTTTTTGTACAAATTTTTACATTTTTTTGCAAAAATACTTTCATAAACTATACTTATTTCACAAATTAATAATAATTGTATATTAATACATGTTGTAAGTCCCAGTCAGTCAATGTTTGCCCACCATGGAAATATTCCCAGATAAATACTGAAGTAGCATCTTACCTTCAATGTCTTCTTAACTTTCTAACTGACCTGCATGGCTATGCCTTGGTAATTTTTGTTTGCCCGCCTTGCAAACATCTCTCCCAGATAAATATTGAAGTAGCATCTTAACTTCATGCCTGCATAACTTTATAACTGACCTGCATGGCTATGCCTTGCCATCACTGTCAGTGGTCTGTCTATCATAAACTTTTCATTCAAACATCTTCTCTGAAACCGCTGGGCCAATTGGAACCTAACTTGGGCACAATGGTCCTTAGGTGGCCCCTTTTTAAAAAAATGTCTGGCAAGTCCGTATCATATCAAATATGGCTGCCAGTAGGAACGCGGTTTAACATTGGACCCTATAGGAAAACATTCAAAGATCTTCTCTGAAACCACTGCGCCAATTGGAACCAAACTTGGTCGCAAGTCCTTCAGTGGTCCCCTTTGTAAATTTTGTCCGACAAGTCTGCACGTCATCCAAGATGTCCGCCAGCGGGGAACTTTGTCCAAAATTGGACTGGACAATATTGCAAAAATCTTCTTCTCTGAAAATACTGGGCCAATTTTAAACCAAACTTAGTCACAATGGTCCTTAGGTGGCCCCTTTTAAAAATGTGTTCAGCAAGTCCACATTATATCCTAGATGGCTTCAGGAGAGAACGTGTTTTTAACATTGGACCCTATAGGGAAACATATTCATAGATTTTCTCCTCTGAAAGTACATGGCCAATTGAAATCACACTTAGTCACAATGTTCCTTACTTGGTCCCCTTCTGGCATGTCCGCATAGCATCCAAGATGGCAGTCAGCGGGGAACATTGTATAACCTTGGACCCCATTAGAAATCGTTTAAAGATCTCCTCTGAAAATACTATGCCAATCAGAACCAACGTGAGGCACAATTATCCTTACATGGTCTTCTTCAAGAAAGGTGACAGTTGGTCTTCGCCCCATCAAAAATAGCTGCCAGTGGGGAACATAGTTTAATTTTGGATCATATAACATCAGCAAACTTCAAAATGAGACCCTTAAACTGTCAATAAACAAATTTGAAAATGAGAACCTTAAACGTTGTGATTATTTTGAATTATTATGTCAGCATGACCCAGGTGAGCGATACAGGCTCTTGAGAGCCTCTTGTTCAAATCCACAATATATCCAAGATGGCCGTAAGCGGGAAATACAGTTTTAACATTGGATCCTGTGGGAAAACGGATTTAAAGGTCTTCTCCACTGAAACGACTAAGCCAATTGGAACCAAACTTGACCATAAATAATCCTTAGGTGGTCCCCTGCAAAAAAGGTGTTTTTCAGATCCGTACTTATATCCAAGATGGCCGCAAGCGGGAAACGTAGTTTTAACATTGGACCTATGGGAAAACACGTTCAAGATTTCTTCGTCACTGCTGAGCCAATTGGAACCAAACTTAGCCACAATAGTCCTTAGGTGGTCCCATGCAAAAAGGGTGTTTTCAGATCCGCACAATATCCAAGATGGCCGCCAGGGGGAAATATAATTTTAACAATAGACCATATGGGAAAACAGATTCAAAGATCCATGAAACTACTGAGCCGATTGGAACCAAACTTGGCCACAATAGTCATTGGATAGTCCCCTGCAAGAAAAGGTGTTTTTCAGGTCTGCACTATATCCAAGATGGCCGCCAATGGGCAACATAGTTTTAACATTGGACTCTATGGGAAAACACTTTCAAAGATCTTCTCTCAAACTGCTTAGCCAACTGGAACCAAACTAGGCCGCAAAAGTTCTTAGGTGGTCCCCTCAGATCTGTGCTATATCCAAGGTGGCCGTCAGGAGGGAACATAGTTTTAACATTGGACTCTATGAGAAAACATTCAAAGATCATCTCTTCTGAAATGCTTAGCTAATTGGAACTTAACTTGGCCACAACAGTCCGTGGGTGGTCACTTGGAAAAAAGGTGTTTTTCAGGTCCACGATATATTCAAGATGGCCGCCAGTGGGAAACATAGTTTTAACATTGGACCCTATAGAAAAACACATTCAAATATCTTCTCCACTGAAACTGCTCAGCCAATTGGAACCAAACTAGGCAACAAATAGTCCCTTGGTGGTCCCTTGCAAAAAAAAATATTTTTCAAATCCGCAATATATCCAAAATGGCCACAAGCGGGAAACATAGTTTTAACATTAGACCCTGTGCGAAAACAGACTGAAAGGTCTTCTCCCCTCTCGGAAACTACCGAGCCAATTGGAACCAAACTTAGCTACAATAGTCCTTAGTTGGTCCCATGCAAAAAAGGTGTTCATTCAGATCTGCACTATATTCAAGATGGCCGCCAGCGGGAAACATAGTTTTAACAGTAGACTATATGGGAAAACAGATTCAAAGATCTCCTCTGAAACTACTTAGCCGGTTGGAACCAAATTTTGCAACAAAAGTCCTTTGATGGTCCCCTGCAAGGAAAGTGCTTTTCAGGTCCGCACTATATCCAAGATAGCCGCCAGCGGGCAACATAGTTTTAACATTTGACTCTATGTGAAAACAGATTCAAAGATCTTCCAATTGGAACCAACCTAGGCCGCAAAAGTTCTAAGGTGATCCCTGAAAAAAGGTGTTTTTCAGATCTGCGATATATCCAAGATAGCCACCAGCAGGAAACATAGTTTTGGAAAACATTCAAAGATCATCTCCTCTGAAATGCTTAGCCTATTGGAACTAATCTTGGCCACAACTGTCCTTGGGTGGTCCCCTGCAAAAAGGTGTTTTTCAGGTCCACGCTATATCCAAGATAGCCACCAGCGGGAAACATAGTTCTAACATTGGACCCTATGGAAAAACACATTCAAAGATCTTCTCCACTGAAACTGCTCAGCCAATTGGAACCAAACTAAGCCACAAATAGTCCCTTCGTGTTCCCTTGCAAAACGATATATTTCAAATCCGCAACATATCCAAGATGGCCGCAAGCAGGAAACATAGTTTTAACATTAGACCCTGTGCGAAAACATTCAAAGGTCTTCTCCTCCCTCTGAAACTACTGAGCCAATTGGAACCAAACTTGGCCACAACAGTCCTTGGGTGGTCCCCTGCAAAAATGTGTTTTTCAGGTCCATGCTATATCCAAGATAGCCACCAGCGGGAAACATAGTTTTAACATGGACACTATGGAAAAACACATTCAAAGATCTTCTCCACTGAAACTGCTCAGCCAATTGGAACCAAACTAAGCCACAAATAGTCCCTTGGTGTTCCCTTGCAAAAAGATATTTTTTAACTCCGCAATATATCCAAGATGGCCGCAAGCGGGAAACATAGTTTTAACATTAGACCCTGTGCGAAAACAGATTCAAAGGTCTTTTCCCTCTGAAACTACTGAGCCAATTGGAACCAAACTTGGCCACAATATTCCTTAGGTGGTCCCCTGCAAAAAGGTGCTTTTCAGATCCGCATTATATCCAAGAAGGCCGCCTTTGGGAAACATAGTTTTAACATTGGACCATATGGGGAAACAGATTCAAAGATCTCCTCTGACACTACTGAGCCAATTGCCACAATAGTCCTTGGATGGTCTCCTGCAAGGAAGGTGTTTTTCAAGTCCGCACTATATCCAAGATAGCTGCCAGCGGGGAACATAGTTTTAACATTGGACTCTATGGGAAGACCAGTTCAAAGATCATCTCCTCTGAACTGCTTAGCTTATTGGAACTAAACTTAGCCATAACAGTCCTTGGGTGGTCCCTTGCAAAAAGGTGTTTTTTTCAGGTCCACGCTATGTCAAATATGGCCGCCAGCGGGAAACATAGTTTTAACATGGGACCCTATGGAAAAACACATTCAAAGATCTTCTCTACTGAAACTGGTCAGCCAATTGGAATCAAACTAGGCCACAAATAGTCCCTATGGGGTCCCCTGCAAAAAGAAAATCAAATCCGCAATATATCCCAAGATGGATGCAAGTGGGAAACAGTTTTAACACTAGACCCTGTGGGAAAACTGATTCATAGGTCTTCTCTGAAACTACTCGGCCAATTGGAACCAAACTTAGCTACAATAGTCCTTAGGTGGTCCCATGCAAAAAAGGTGTTCATTCAGATCCATACTATATCCAAGATGGCCACCAGCGGGAAACATATTTTTAACAATAGACCATATGGGAAAACAGATTCAAAGATCTCCTCTGAAACTACTGAGCCGATTGGAACCATATTTTCCCACAATAGTTCTTGGATGGTCCCCTGCAAGAAAGGTGTTTTTCAGGTCCACACGAAATCCAAGATGGCCGCCAGCGGGCAACATAGTTATAACATTGGACCCTATGGGAAAACACATTCAAAGATCTTCTCTGAAACTGCTTAGCCAATTGGAATCAAACTAGGCCGCAAAAGTTCTAAGGTGGTCCCCTCCAAAAAAGGTGTTTTTCAGATCTGTGCTATATCCAAGATGGCCGCCAGCAGGGAACATAGTTTTAACATAGGACTCTGAGAAAACATTCAAAGATCATCTCCTCTGAAATGCTTAGCCAATTGGAACTAAACTTGGCCACAACAGTCCTTAGGTGGTCCCCTGCAAAAAAGGTGTTTTTCAGGTCAATGCTATATCCAAGATGGCCGACAGTGGGAAACATAGTTTTAGCATTGTACCCTATGGAAAAACACATTCAAAGATCTTCTCCACTGAAACTGCTCAGTCAATTGGAACCAAACTAAGCCGCAAATAGTCCCTTGGCGGTCCCATGCAAAAAGATATTTTTCAAATCCTCAACATATCCAAGATGGCCGCAAGCAGGAAACAGTTTTAACATTAGACCCTATGCGAAAACAGATTCAGAGGTCTTCTAATCCCTCTGAAACTACTGAGCCAATTGAAACCAAGCTTGGCCACACTAGTCCTTAGGTGGTCCCCTGCAAAAAGGTGTTTTCAGATCCGCACTATATCCAATATGGCCGCCTGCAGGAAACATAGTTTTAACATTGTACCATATGGGGAAACAGATTCAAAGATCTCCTCTGACACTACTGAGCCAATTGCCACAATAGTCCAAGATAGCCGCCAGAGGGAAACATAGTTTTAAGATTGGATTTTATGGGAAAACAAATTCAAAGATCATCTCCTCTGTACTGCTTAGCTTATTGGAGCTATACTTAGCCACAACAGTTCTTTGGTGGTCCCTTGCAAAAAAGGTGTTTTTCAGGTCCACGCCATATCCAATATGGCCGCAAGCGGGAAACATAGTTTTAACATGGACACTATGGAAAAACACATTCAAAGATCTTCTCCACTAAACTGCTCAGCCAATTGGAATCAAACTAAGCCACAAATAGTCCCTAGGTAGTCCCCTGCAAAAAAAAATAAATAAATAAAATCCGCAATATATCTAAGATGGCCGCAAGCGGGAAACAGTTTTAACACTACACCCTGTGGGAAAACTGATTCAAAGGTCTTCTCTGAAACTACTCAGCCAAGTGGAACCAAACTTGGCCACAATAGTCCTTAGGTGGTCCCCTGCAAAAAAGGTGTTTTTCAGATCCGTCTTTTATCCAAGATGGCCTCAAGCGGGAAACTTAGTTTTAACATTGGACCTATGGGAAAACATTCAAAGATCTTCTTTGAAACTGTTGAGCCAATTGGAACCAAACTTGAAACTGTTGAGCCAATTGGAACTAAACCCTGCCGTTGGGTGTGGGGTTTTCTCGCCGTTCACTGAAGATCTTATGGTGGCTTTGAGTTGTTGTTACTCCCCCTTTGGGTCGTTGTCTCTTTGACACATTCCCCGTTTCCCTTCTTTTTTCTATTAGACACAATAGTCCTTAGGTGGTCCCATGCAAAAAAGGTGTTTTTCAGATCCGCGCTATTTCCAAGATGGCCGCCAGCGGGAATCATAGTTTTAACAATAGACCATATGGGAAAACAGATTCAAAGATCTCCTCTGAAACTACTGGCCCGATTGGAACCAAACTTGGCCACAATAGTCCTTGGATAGTCCCCTGCAAGAAAGGTGTTTTTCAGGTCCGCACTATATCCAAGATGGTCGCAAGCGGGCAACAAATTTTTAACATTGGACTCTATGGGAAAACACATTCAAAGATCTTCTCTGAAACTGCTTAGCCAATTGGAACCAAACTAGGCCACAAAAGTTATCAGGTGTTCCCCTCAAAACAATGTGTTTTTCAGATCCGCGCTATATCCAAGATGGGTGCCAGCGGGGAAAATAATTTAAACATTGGACTCTATGGGAAAACACATTCAAAGATCATCTCCTCTGAACTGCTTAGCAAATTGGAACCAAACTAGGCCACAAATAGTCCCTAGGTGGTCCCCTGCAAAAAAGATATTTTTCAATTCTGCAATATATCCAAGATGGCCGCAAGCGGGAAACATAGTTTTAACATTAGACCCTGTGCGAAAACAGATTCAAAGGTGTTTTCCCTCTGAAACTACTGAGCCAATTGGAACCAAACTTGGCCACAAAAGTCCTTTGGTGGTCCCCTGCAAAAAAGGTGCTTTTCAGATCCGAACCATATCCAAGATGGCCGCCTGCGGGAAACATAGTTTTAACATTGGACCATATGGGAAAACAAATTCAAAGATCCCCTCTGAAACTACTGAGCCAATTGCCACAATAGTCCCTGGATGGTACCCTGCAAGAAATGTGTTATTCAGGTCTGCACTATATCCAAGAAGGCCACCACCAATAAACATTGTTTTAACATTGGATGGGAAAACACATTCAAAGATCTTCTCCTCTGAAACTGATTATCCAATTGGAACCGAACTTAATCATAATAATCCTTAGGTGGTCCTCTGTAAAAAGATTGTTTTTCAGGTCCTTGCGAAGTCTAAGATGGCCACCAGTGGGGAACATAGTTTTAACATTGAACCCTTTGGGAAAAACATTCAAAGATCTTCCCCTCTGAAACTTCTCAGCCACAACAACTTGGCCACAATAGTAGTTAAGTGGTTCCCTGCAAAAACAATGTTTTTCAGGTCAGCACTATATCCAATTTTGCCGCCAGCAGGAAACAGCTTTAACATTGGTCCCTTAGGGGATTTTCTCCTCTGCAACTGCTGAACCAATTGGAACCAAACTTGGCCAAGATAGTCTTACGGTGGACCCCTGAAAAAAAAGTGTTTACTTGGTCAGTGCTATATCCAAGATGGGGAACTACAACGTGTAGGAAAACACATTTGAAGATCTTCTCTGCAACTGCTTGCATTTGGCCAACATGAACCAACTTGGCCACAATCGACCTTTGATGGTAATTTGCAGAATAGGGAACCAAACTTAGACCCAACTGAAACGCACTCATGGGTCTTGTCGTCTGAGACCACTAGACAAAGTGGAACCATAGTTTCATCCAGATCCTTTAACAAAGGTCTAGGTGAGCGATACAGGCTCTTGAGAGCCTCTTGTTTATTATTGAGGTTATTTGGACTGTCCATGTCAGCCATGGTCCAGGTGAGCGATACAAGCTCTTGAGAGCCTCTTATTAGTTTGCCTCAACGAAGTTGAGGGGGTATTGGAATACCCCCGGCGTCTGCGTCCACGTCTTCGTCCGCATTTAGGTTTATACCTAACTATACAGGGTAGGGTCATCTAACTTAGCATGCAGGTGCATCTTTGGTTGACTCGCAGCCTCCAAGAAAATTAGGTCACTCTGACCTATATTTCATGCTATGGTGGCTTGCATTTAAATTTATATCCTAGTTAAAATCAAAGTAAGTTTAAATCGTATGATCATCTTACTGTGCATATGCATGCATCTCTAATGGTAGGTGAGCATCGAGGCAAAATTTGGTCACTTTGACCTTCATTTTTTGCTTGAGTGACTTACATTCAAGTTTTTTGACATGTTCAGATCACAGTAACTGTACATGGTAGGATAACCTAACCTTGCACATGCATGCATCTCAGATGGTATGTCAGAATCCAGGCAAAATAAGGTCACTTTGATCTATATTTTCCGCTTGATTGACTTGTATTCAAGTTTACGTCCGAGATCAGATCTCAGTCACTGTACATGGTAGGATTATCTGTGAAGGTAGGTCAGCATCCAGGCAAAATTTGTCATTTTGGCCTATATTTTCTGCTTGTGTGACTTACATTCAAGTTTACGTCCGAGTTTAAATCTCGGTCACTGTACATGGTAGGATCATCAAACCTTGCACATGCATGCATCTCTGCTGGTAGGTCAGCCTCCAGGCAAAATTAGGTCACTTTTACCTATATTTTCCGCTTGAGTGACTTACATTTAAGTTTATGTCCCAGTTCACATCTCAGGTCCTGTACATGGTAGGATCGTCTTGCCTTGAATGTGCATGCATCTTTGTTGTCAGCATCCCGACAAAATAAGGTCACTTTGACCTCATGTTATGAATGATCGACTTATATGAAAGTATGGTAGGGTCATCTTGCATGTGCATTTGCATGAATCTGTGATGGTAGGTCAGTATCCAGGCAAAATTAGGTTAACTTAACCTTCATTTTATGCATGACCGACTTACATTCATGTATATGTTACAGTACAAATTGGAATCCAGTAGCATCCTAAATCCTAGTACAAATTGGAATTCTCATTTCTACTAGGACAAATCTGAATTCCAATTTGTAGTGGTTTTAATCCATTACAAATTGGAATTCTAATTACTCCTAGGAGAAATAGAGATGTCCTGATTTATACTTGTAGGATTCTGGATCCTAATAGCAGATAAGTAAAACATAATCAGTAATATGTCCTTTCTTCAGTTTTGGTGATAATTTTATCTAAAGATTTATACACATACCAAAGTGCAAGTCCGATTTCAATGCAGTTTTTTGCAATGGATTCCTGATGAAAAATCTACATAGCTCCAATAATCGGATTTTTGATAACTTGCTTCCTTTCCGAGCTATGAATGGTCAAATAGGGCCAAAATTGCAAATGTGCAGATTACATATCTTTTTCATTTTTCATTAAGATTTCCATGGGATTTTTTTTCATTGGATACCTCTTGTTGTAAGCTTTCAGTAGTATGCCAACAGATTTGTCGAAGCTCTTGCGTATTCCAAGCTATAAGGGATCAAAGGGGCCAAAATTACAATTTTTCAAAGTAATTTTAATCTCTATTTTTCTTCAGATTTCAATGGGATTTTTTCTTTGGATCCCTCTCGTTGTAAGCATTTGGTAGTATGTATATATAGCTCTTAAAGTTCCCAGCCAATAAAGGATCAAAGTGGTCAATATTGCAATTTTTGTATCACCTGCGACGAAAGGCGCGGAAAGCGAAACATATGCGTATAAAGTATGATGGCGACGGCGTAAACTTTCATGTCAAGTTTTTGTAATTAGGCCATTTTCTGAGTAACTATAAGTGCTAGGTCAATGATATTTGGTACAAGGATTGATTTTGAGTAGTACATGATAATCTGCTAAATGTTTTTGTCTGTGACCTCAAATTTACGGTCTAATGAACATGATAAGTTTTTGTGAATAGTTTAGTTGCTCAGCAAGTATTAATGGTAGGTCAATGATATATGGTATGTAGTAGTACATGACAGCCTGTCATATGGCTTTTGTCCTTGACCTCAATTTCAGTCTAGTGAGAGTGTTTTTGTGATTAGGTCATTTTCAGTAACTATAAGTGGTAGTTCAATGATATTTGGAATATATGTTGGTCTTGGGTAGTACATGACATTGTGTCATATGGCATTCAATGATCTCAACTTCACAGTCTAATGAGCATGATTAGTTTTGTGATTAAGTCATTTTCTCAGTAACTGTAAGTGATAGGTCAATATTTGGTATATAGGTTGGTCTTTCTTAGAAAATGACAGTCTGCTATATGGCTTTGTTCTGTGACCTCAATTTCATGGCCCAATGAACATGTGAAGTTTTTCTGATTAGATCAGTTTCTAAGTAACTATATATGGTACATCAATGATATTTGGTATGTTGGTTGGTCTTAAGAAGCACATGATGTCCTCTTTTATGGTTTTTGTGAGTGACCTCAATATCATGGTCCAGTGAGCATGTTAAGTTTCCCAGTATCTATTAGTGGTAGGTCAATGATATTTGGCATGTAGGTTTGTCTTGGTAGTTCATGATAGTCTGAAATATGACTAATGTCTTTGACCTCAATTTTAGGGTCCGATGTCCATAATATTTGTCAAGTCGGTTTTTATACTACCGCAAAAAATTTTGTGGTTGTATAGTAGTATGGTGCTGTCGTCGTCTGTTTTTGGTCAATAACTTAAATTCCAGTTGGTCCATCCTCATGAAATTTTATCACAATATACTTTGGCACAAAAGATAGAGTTGGATAAGTTTCGGTCATTGTAACCCAAACCGTTTTTAAAATAGGGGCCAAAAGGTTTAAATTGGGTGTTTTCAAATATATGGCTGTAAAATCTTTATTATTTATCGAATTTTGATGTTATTTCTTTCAGTGTGCTGCTTAGAAAATTTTCAATCCGAGGAATGCCAACGGATTGCACGTCGCATGTACCATTCATGAGATACATGGGGCCATAAATGGGTGAATTTCAAAAATTTTATTTTTTTATTAGTCCGATTTTGATGCAGTTTTTCGCAATGGATTCCTTAAGAAAAATTAATATAGCGCTGCAACTTCAGATTTTTGATAATTTATTTACTTTCCAAGCTGTTAGGGGCCAAAATTGCAAACATGAAGATTACCCAAACTTTTCCTTTTCATCAGATTTTGATGGAACTTTTTCTTTGGATTCCTCTTGTAAGCTTTCAGTAGTATTTCAACAGATTTTGTGTAGCTCTTACTGTTTCCAATCTATAAAGGGTCAAAGGGCAAAAATTGCAATTTTTGGAAATATGTGAAATCTTTATTTTTCATCGGATTTTGATGGGATTTTTTCTTTGGATTCCTTTTAACATTAGGTTTAAGTAGCATATGACATATTTGACGTATCTGTTACTGTTTCTTAAGGACCAAGAAGGGCCAAAATTGCAGTTGTTCAAATAACCTAAAATTGTTATTTTCGTGGTATTTCAGTTGGATTTTTGGTCATGTAAGCTTTTAGTTGGAAGTCAACAAAATTTGCATAGTATTTACCATTTCTTATCAACAAGGGATCAAAAGCGCTGATTTTTATTTTCCGTAGTTTAAGTCCAGTTAATTAATATGTCAAGCTTCTTATTGTGCACATCAAATTACTATATAAAGCTCGTAATTGTGTCCAGAATAATTTTAAATTACTTGTTCAAATTTCAGCAGTTTATCTTAGATGGAACATGGCAGCCTGTTATTTGACTTTAGCAGTTGAACTCATTTTCAGAGTCTAGTGAACATGTTGGGCTTTTTGGTATCTATTAGTGTCAGGCCACTGCTATTTGGTATTTTGGTATGGATGGTATACGACAGTCTTCTATATTGCTTTTGTCAATTACCCTAATTTCACTGTCTAACGAACATGTTATGTTTTCTGATTTAAGTCAGTTTGAGTTTTTACAACAATTTTGCGACCAAGTAGGGATGGGTGAGATATCAATTAGGGTCCACACTTGTTCTTAATGTCATTTTTTATTGTATTTTAATAGGATTCTTTCAAGTTCTATTTGTTGACCTATTTGATATACCTCTTTTACTGTTTCTGTGCTACGAGTCCAAACAGCGCCAAAACTGCAAATAACGTAATAATTTCTATTTTTCAACAAATTTCAAACAGACTTTTTCTAAGTATTCCTTTTGATGTTAGCAGTGGTGGATCCAGACTTTCGGTTAAGGGGGCCAGACCCATAATTTGTCCATAAGTGGGGCCAAGAACCTAATTTTAAAAAAAAACAACACAAAACAAAACAAAACAAAAAAAAAACCCTAGGAAGTTTAAATATTTTCCAACCTAAAAAAGGGGGGGCTGGGCCACCCTGGTCCCCCTTTGGATCTTTCAGTTGTTCTTTTTAAATCTGACATGGCCATTACCATCACTGAGCTATAAGAGATCAAAATTGCTGTTTTTATAATTTTCCCTAATTTTTTGTCAAGCTAATCATTGTTTCAAGCTCCTTATTGTGTCCATCTAATTGCTGTCTCAAACTCTTTTCTGTGTCCACATTCACTTCATATGGCAATTATGGGGGTTACTTTTTTATGCATATTTATGAATATGCATGAGGCAGTTATACCACGTGATCATAGAGAAGTGCCTGAATCCACTTTTTCAATTACCAGCGTTATACGGATATTAAGAATCTAACACCAGGGGAAGTGCGAGACAGGAGAATCTCAG